>PVHP010008094.1:0-54410 GCA_004024765.1 Zapus hudsonius | reverse complement strand
ACTATTTAGTTAGATAAGCAGTCCAAGAAAAGATAACAGAAAAGCTCCCTTTATGAGAAAGAGAGGTTCATGAGAGAAACATCTGGAGCCTGCCCCCTACCCCAGAGGGGTAGGGGTACAGGCCTTACCTCACTGAGGCCTGGGCCAGCAGTCCTTCTATTCCATTGCCATGTGGGACAAGAGGGCGAGTTCTCTAGGGAGGCTAGTTTTAAGTCCTCCCCATGTGAGTCAGAGGGACAGCTGATTGGTTCATATCTGACCAATCAGTTTTAGCACCTAGGTTATAGCGCTAACTAGACACCTCCCATTTAAAGGGAGGGGCTGGAAGGGTAAGAGCGGTCTCTGTACACACCTGACTGTCACAGTTGGGGGTAGGCTCATGGGGTTATAAACCAGCTTCCCCTTGCAAGTGTTTGGCACACCTACCTGCCGCTGTTTGCAGTGCTGTGGTGGAGGTGATATCCACCCCTCTGCTCATGCCATCGTTTTCCCTGCTAGGATGGAGTGTCCCCTCGAGTCTGTAAGCCAAATAAACCCATTTCTCCACAAACCGCTTTTGCTTAGGTTCTTTCTGAGCAGCATCAGAGAAAGTTGACTACAACATAACTGGATGATTTGGCCTTATAAATCTCTCAGCAAAAGTATAAATTACTCTGTGAAAGATCTTTTTGCCTATAAAAAACATTATGAGACAATAAGTGAATGTATACATTGTTTTTAAATACAAATTTAGTATCCTGTATATACATATATATTGCTTTCATATGCTATTTTAAATCCCAAGGAGGGGAAGGATGGGTCCCTCATCAATTGCCTCAAAGCCTGCTTATGCCTGTAACTACCTAACAACTCAGGCAATATTCACAGTATTCCCAGCATATTCCCAATATTCAGTACTTGGGGGCAACCTAAATGCATTGTCACAAGGCAATGGAGACAATTTGCAATACACAAAGAATAGAAGATTATTCAGCGTTAAAAATAAAAAACCTCAAAAACATACAATTTTGATAAATCACTTATTCTAAGTGAAATAAGCCAGTCACAGAAAGATGGGTACTTTACAGTGTTACTTGTAAAGGAAAAAGCCCAAAGAGAACAAGGAGGTTCTACCTGGCCTGTTCTGGCAGGACTAGAACTAGTTCCATCCAGTTTCATCTAAGATGGCTTCAAGCAACACTCCCTGAAAGCCACTTCCTGCTTCTAACTCAGCTCAGCACACCTGGGTGGGCTGGACCCTCCTGAGCCAGCCTCTTGACTTCACTAGCCAATCAGGTCTCCCCCTTACTTGTGTCTGCTAGCAAAGTTCGTCCTAATTGCACGTTTGATCTTTATAAAGGAACTTACCATGTGTAAGGTTTCTTTTCTTCCTGTGGTTTCACCTGAACCCCAATGCATAAATCACTCTCTTCATCTCCCCAGCCTGGTCACTTTCTTCTGCCTCTTTTCCAGCCTCCTAATGAGACAGAATAGGAGACAGCAGGGCAGGTTTCAGTCAGGGTTAGAGGCCCAGAGGAAACCTGAAGATACCAAACACCTGATTTCTCATCTTGGCACAAAAATGAAGACTCCTAACATGGATTAGAGCTCATGTCTGACATTGATCTGCTACGCCTTCTGCTGTCCACAGTCAAAATGCTACGATCTCAGCCCCACCCAGATCTGATCGGTCTCTATGATCCATCCTGCAGATCAAATAAAAAATCAGCCCTTTCTGCACCTACCTTAACTAAACCCTATAAAGGTGGCAGCCTGGTGGGTCTCTATATCTTTTTTCTTGAGATCTTTATTTCCTGAGATCCTTTCATCTACGTTTAGTGTGGCCTGAACTTCCTCACATGAGTCTTGGTTCCCAGACCCTCTCCACTACCTGGCCAGGTGGGGAAGGGAGACCTAACACTGTCTTTTAATGTCTCTTTAATTCTTGTCTCTCCGCTCTATCTGTCTGATGATCTCTAATTTACCATATGTGGCTTTCCCCTTGGGATCTGCCATGTGGGCTCTCCCCCTTTCCCCCCCACCCAATGCCAAGGGTGTTCCCCTCTTTAATCCCAGTCTCTCCGCCCTGTTTCACTGTCCCTGATCTTATTATGTGGAGAGTCCCACTTGGCATCTGCCTCATGGGTGCTCTAACGTGTTGGCAACCCCTCTAAGTCTTTCCTCAAAGCTTTGCATGAGTTCACAGCCCTCTTTGAACTTCACGTTCTAAGCATCAGTTTCTCCCTAACTTCCACTGTTCTGAAATATATTTTCCACATGAAAATGTTCCAGTCTTATTTTCTAGGTCCCAATTCCCTTTCACAAACTCCACAATTGTGATTTCATCTCAAATAAACTCATAATTTGTCCTTCTTGACTCTATATTTATTATTCTTCATTAAAATTAGAAAAGAACCCAAAATTTGGGATTTATAAATCTAGGGGAAGCCCCTGAACCTCCATATTCCTGCATCACTACCATATTGAAATGGCAGAGCAGGGGATTAGAATTTAAATAGTACCCAGCTACTTCCAGTGTACCTCAGAATTTAAGGAGTACCCAAATTCTTATCTATAATGTTAAAGAATTAAAATTATAGACCACCAGAGGGTAAGGTATAGTAGTGGGAGACTTTATTCAAAAGAATATGGGAAGTTACAGAGTTCTCCAGCCACCAGTGTGGGGAGAACACGTGGGAGAGGTTTTAGCCAAAATCTATGCTGTTTAACTAAGCAAACAGAAGAAGGAAAGATAACAGAGGGCTCCTTCCCATCATGAGGAAAACAGTTCCTGTGGGAAAAATCTTGAGCTCCCCCCACCCTAATGGCTGGGATGAGGGAAGGCCTTACCTTCCTAAGGTCTGGAAATTCAGAAGTCTTTCTCCTAAGAAGCCATATGGAGGAAAGAGAGACTGGACTTTGTTTCAGTCATTTGTTAAGAACTCCGCCAGGTAAGTCAGAGACAGCTGGTTGGTCCATACCTGACCAATCAGTTTTTGCATATAGGTTTGAGCTCTAGCTAGACACATCTCCCACTCAGGGGGAGGTGGGGTCAGGAATGGAATCTGTGAACTTGCCTGAAACTGTCACAATATGACTTATTTGGAAGTGGTTTCTCACTTTGCTCCATGTATTATATTTCTATAATCTTTTCACTATTTCTTAATCCTCCCTGGTCTTTTGTGTGAAGGGGTTCTTTTGGGTCTCATGCTTTGCCATCCATGTGTGGGTGTATGAGCCTCCTTCAGAGGTTTCTTTACTCAGAGAGATTTCTCTGTGTCTGAGATTCTCTCCATCTCCCCTCTTCAGCCAGGCAAAGAGAATTATCTGGTTTGAGTCTTTCAGCTAGCCTGATCCCTGGATCTTAATTTCCCCTACAATAGACCTCACAGTTCATAATTTACCCTTCTCAGAGTCTGTTTTATCAATTCTTTGCTAAAATGGGATAAGGACCCAGAAGTTGGGGTCTACAGGCCCTCCCAGAACTCCAAAATCCCACATCATTATCAACTGATGGGAAGGAACCAACTTTAAAAAATAAAACATTGGAAACTGAACTGCAAGGCAAGAACAAAGAACCTTTAGCCCATAAAATTTTGAATACAGATTAGTGTACTAGTTTGGAAAGCCTTCTGATACAGGAACTTGGGGCTTCCTCACCAAGGCACTAATATACACCAATGCACAGATAATTTTGGAGTGTTCCTGGATTCTTGTCTTAGGAACTCAACAAATTAAAGTGCATAGACCAGAGGAAAGCTTACAGGTTCTATTACATTATAGATAGAACTTGAGGGAAGAAAGGAAGACAGAGTTCATGCATGAGTAGAGCTCCCAGAAATGGGGAAGTCCAGAGCTTAAGAGAAGAAAAGAAGAAAGTATGAAGATCCCCTGCCCATGAGAAGGCAGAAGTGGGTAAAGTCCACTTAGAGATGCAAACTGGAGTCACTTATAACTCTAAATGGGGGCTGAGTTAACCAGCCCTGACACCAAGTGTTGGGGGCTGAGCTAACCAGCCACAATGATAGGTTCATGTTAAATGCTCCAAGGAACATTAATTCTCGACAAGAGAAAAATTCTTCTTAGGGAGAGTCTCCAGTTGAGTTTAAGGGAAAACAGATCTAGGGAACTCCTTTAAGCAGCAAGAGATAAGGAAAAGCCAGATCCTGCCTTCTCTGACCTCTAGCAAAGTGAGGACTGTGTGGGCAGGCTCAAGGACATTCCTTGCTTTTACTTTGGATCCTGTTACCCCCTAAACTGTCTCACTTCTGTAAAAGAACAAGTTTCAGCTAGGACTATGCACTCATTAACAGTATACATTTTGAACATGGGCATTCAGTACAGAGAAAAAAGTCACAAAAAAATCAATGAAGAGCTGTAACAAGACAAGGTTGGCTAGTTAGAAAGGAGGGGTTCAGGGGAGGGAGGATATGGGATGGGAAACAAAGGAAAATGATGGAAGAGGTTATGATCATTTTACATTGTGTATATGTATGGAGGTTATCAATAAAAAGTTTTAGGGCTGGAGAGATGGCTCAGCGGTTAAGGCACTTGCCTCCAGTGCCGAAGGCCCCGGGTTCAATTCCCCAGGACCCACATAAGCCAGATCCACAAGGTGTGGCCCTGGTGCTCTCTCTCTCTCTCTCTGCTTGAAAATGAATAAAAAATATTAAAAAGAAAAAAGAAAAAAATTTGGGCTGAAGAGATGGCTTAGTGGCTAAGGCGTTTGCCTGCAATGCAGAAGGACCAGAGTTCGATTCCCCAGTGCCCATATACAGCCAGATGCACAAGAGGGCGCATGTGTCTGGAGTTCATTTGCAGTGGCTTGGAGGCCCTGGTGCGCCCATATTCTCTGTCTGCCTCTCTCTCTCTCTCTCTCTCTCTCTCTCTCTCTCTCTCTCTCTCTCTCTCTGTCTCTCTCTCTCTAATAAATAAATAAAATATTTAAAAAAATAAAAAAATAAAAAGTTTTAATAGAGGGAAAAGGGCTATATCAATGAAAAAATATGTAAATGATACCAGTGAAACCTTATCATTATAGTAATATATTATAATGGCTTAGTGTAGAAGTCTTAATGCACAATGTGTGCACATGAGGTTCACAAAGCAATGAAGGCTTTGTCAGACTATGTAAACCTTCAAGGGTAAAGGTGTAAAAGGAAACCCTTTTCCCCTGAGAAACTCAAACACACATCTTCTCCCCTAATAGGGCACAGACAGTGAGGGGCTGCTTACAGGAGTCATTGATGACTTAAAGGCAGTTGACTTCCTGAGTTTCTGGAACTTCTTTCCTGTCCCAGCCCCCAGGAAGGAACATTTCAGTTTCTTAGTAACATAACCTTGGGGAGTGGTTGTGTGACCTTTAAATTTCAGGTCTTCCCGACTTGACTTCCTCAATCAGTGTCTCTTTCCTATTTTCAATTCAGAGAAATCTGCTAGACAACGAAAAGCAAGGAAAGACTTTGTCTTGAACACTTTAGCAAAATATAAGTTGATATTTTAAAGCCTAGAACACATATGTCTGTTTGCAATGAAATTATATATATATATATAATATATATATATATATATATTTCCCCATGTAAATATTGCCCCTCTTCTTTCATGAATTTCATGCATGATTTGGGTGTTTAGGAAGGACCTCCCAGATTTATGAATCCCAAGTTTGGGTTCTGTCCTGACTTTAATAATGAATTGATAAAGATGGACTCAAGAAAAGTAACTGTGAATCATTAAGTTTATTTAGGAAGGAATCACAAGTTGTGGGATTTATTTAAAGGGGATTGGGATCTAGAAGGAAGGTTAGAACGGAAGTAGGAGACATTCTATCATGTGGAAAAACTGCATAGTTTACAAGGGTTTCTATTGTAATTTTTAGGGAAAGACTGTAATAAAGCTGTAAGCACACGGAGATGAGTTACAGAGAGGCTTCTAAGGAAGAATTAGAGTAAAACTGTGAGCACACATGTATATATGTAGGAAGACTTAGAAGGAGCACACATGGCATCTGGAGGGAAGCTGAGAGGGCTAAAAGAAAAAAATATCAAAGCAGAGATCAAGAAATTTGGAGAACCAAAAAAAAAGAATAAAAAAAGGGAGGCAGACGTAGGAGGATTGTGGTGAGTTCAAGGCCACCCTGAGACTACACAGTGAATTCCGGGTCAGCCTGGGCTAGAGTGAGACCCTACCTCGAAAAACCAAAAAAAAAAAAAAAAAAAAGAAAGAAAAGAAATTCGGAGAAAAAGCAGGGTATGGTGGTGCATGCCTTTAGTCCCAGCACTCAGGAGGCTGATGGAGGAAGACTATTGTGAGTCTGAGGCCACCGGGAGACTATATAGTGAATTCCAGGTCCGCCTGGTCTAGAGCAAGACCTATCTCAAAAAACAACAACAAAATAGAAATTTGGAGGAGAAATGAGTAATGAAGAGAGTTACATTCATGATCACCCAATTTTAAAGAAACTATACAGGTAGCTGGCCTGGAGTTACAGAAGTCACCGACATGGCATATCTGAAGTGTAAGGTTAATACGAACGTGGCAGATTCAAAGACCAGAGGGAAAGCATACATACACTCAAAGTGAGAAGTTACCCCAAACTATAAAGCAGTGACAAGCAGAAAAGTTCCCCCAGACCAAGAGAGAGTGTTATGCTTCCCTCCCTCCCCCACCCAGCCAGGCTGGGTAAGGGGGAAGCCAGAGTCACCTGTGTCCCTGTGGCTAAGTTAGTAGAGGCAGGGAGAGCACAGCTGAAGCTTAGGGCAGAGCAGAGCAGGGCTAGCAACAGGAAAACAGCAGCCTTTGTAGGCAAGGGAGAGATCCAATTGGTTTGTAGATTTGGAGGGATGCCAGGGCCAACCCACACCTGAGTCAGCCTACCTGAGCCTGCCCACCTGGGCCAGAGCACGCTAGACTGTTGACAGCGGGGGGCACTGTGGCTCAGTCTTGATCAGACGCGAGTTTATTTCTTTTGCCAGGGCGAGATGGCATGTAGGGTGGCATCTCCTGGTCCTGTCTGGGCCTTAATCATTAACTAAAACTTCCTAAAAGAAGCTAGCTTTCTCCCAACCTCCTTCATTAGCAGGGTAAGGAAGAGGCTTGTAGGACTTAAAAGTTAGAAAAGACAGAGTAACAAAAGAAAAACATCAATATCTTATATGAACATCTTTTACTCAGGAAATGTCCTCAGAGAAAGAAATAACTGTAGGCTCCTATAATATAGTTGTTTCCTGCAGGCTTGGCATGAGCGTTTCTATAGGGAAACAGGACAGCTGTGGTGAGGTACAGGAGACCTTGGCCGGCAGTCATGCCATGAAAATAAAGAGAATAGCTAGCTACTGGGTCCCTTCACATTCCAAGGTACTTTTCTTTCCTCCAGATATAGGACTAAGTTTAGCTTCGAGATGGTACCGCCCAGGAAGACAAAGTTTCTGTAATTCTCCAACACCTCATCTCTAAATAAATTCTACCCAGCTGGGTCCAGGCTTTCCCACTCCTCAGTAGGGAAATCAATGGACAACCTTGAATGACAGTTTCTTCAGGAACAAAGAATCTAAATCAGTGCCTGTCTAACAGCTTCAAGCCAACCAAGGGATCTAATTCCATTCATCATACCCTTATGAAGAACAAAATTACGAAATAAAATTAACAAAATGTGCCACCTGCAAAAGGTCTGCATAATAGGAGGGGGAATGATGACGTCAAAATAGAAGTGAGAGCCGGGTGTGGTGGTGCACGCCTTTAATCCCAGCACTTGAGAGGCAGAGATAGGAGGATCACTGTGAGTTCAAGGCCACCCAGAGACTACATAGTGAATTCCAGGTAAGCCTGGGCTAGAGTGAGACCCTGCCTCGAAAAAAAAAAAAAAACAAAAATAGAAGCAAGACAAGTTGGAAAGAAGAATGGATTCGTGGTGGTGGGATTCTGGAACAGGGAAAGGGAGGGTGGTTGGAGGGGTATTATAATAATGGAAAACATATTATATATATATATATATATATATATATATATATATATATATACAGAAGTTTGCAATAAAAAGTCATAAAATAATAACAAAGTTAAATAAATTACAAAAGAATTCCTTTGCCCCAAATTATAAAACACCAATGAAATAAATCAATGTAAATACAACTAAATGGAAAGATTCTCATGTAAATGGTTTGGAAAAACAATGTTAAAATGGCTATTTTAACATTATTCCCCAATTTAGTCTGCACATTCAATGCAATCCCTTTTAAAACTCCAGCTAGCATTTGTACAGAAATTGGCAAGTTCGTCCTAAAATGTATATGGAAATGTAAGATGTTCAGAAGAGCTAAAAGAATCTTAAGAATTAAAAAAAAATCTATAGAAGGACTCACACTTTTTTTTTGTAGCGTTAACAGGAAAAAGCACAGCTCTCACTTCACAGGGAATAAGAGTTTATTATGGAACCAAATATGAGTGGCCATGACCAGGGAACACAGATTCAGGTTACCCCAAATTCCATGTTTCAACATTTTATAAATTGATGAAATTTTTATCATTATGGACAAAAGGAGCTCTTAAATCAAGGCACTTTTTCAAATCTATTGGAGGAAACATCAGTTTACAGCAAAGAAGGAACTCTCTACTATTGATCTTAGATGCTATCTGATGGCCTTAGCCTTCAGGTTGATGGAAACTGATCGCGCATTGCAAACTGATTTACTCCATAATCACATGAGATAATGGTATCTGATGAATGACCATTAAAGGGTCTATGACAGCCCAGGAGAACTTGTCTGTGGACCTGCAACATTGGAACCTCTCCAAGCCATTGAAACTTTTTGCTTAGTTTTGTCAGGGGCAGCTTGCCTTCCTGGATCTTCAGTTCCAAAATCGTACAATTTTATACTCATCAATACAACCCATGTATGTACATGGGTTGATGGAATAGTAGTAAGAATTCAGAAACAAAGCTTTACATTTATGGTGGATTGATACACTTTTTAAGAATGCTAAGGAAACATAACCAGTCTGGAAGATGTTCTAGAGATACCTGTGCCTAGAGATACTGGTATTTAGAGATACCGTTTGGCCATCAGACTATTGAATCAATGGACTACATGAAATTGGACTTTTCCGAAACATCTCGTGCTCTGAAGCCTCGTGTGGGACAATAGGAAGACGTTTCCCCAGGGAAGATTTGATGGCCTTGTAGCAAAGGCTAGAGTTGCTATAAAATCCAAACCTTGTGTTAGGACCCAGAAGATGGACTTGTGGGGAGGGACCATTGAATCTTTTTTGTCTCTCTTCTCAGTCTGGCCACATTTAATAAATCTCCTTTTATTTTATTTCACTAGCAATTTGGTTCTTTGATTTGGTGTATGGAGTATGGGTGGCTGAGCCGGGTTTGTTAGGAATGACAGGATACAGGCTCTAACCATAATAATTCCAGTAACAGAAGAATGGTATTTTAAGGCTATCTATTCACTTTGAACAAGGCCATTAGCCTCTGAAAGAAAAGGTGATTCATTCCTTCCTACAGGCTCAAAAGCAGGGGGAGAGAAACATAGTAGACAGCCTCACAGGAAGACCATCAGGATGTCTGCACCCCTCACCCCAAATTCCAACAGGCAAGATGACAAGATTGAAAGTAATGGTCAATAAACATCGCTGGAGCTTGTGGAGATATTACGGTGTGTGAGAGTGCCTCTTGTGTACACATGAGGGCCTGGTTTACCCTGAACTCAGTTCCCAGCACCTATATAAACAGCTAGGTATGGCCACTCACATCTATAGCCGCATATTATGGGGAGCAGAGAGCAGAGAATTGTTAGGGCTCATTAATCAACCAATCTGACCAAAAATAACAGCTCCAGCACACACTATACACCCACAAATACCATGTTAGATATCCACACACACAAACAGATACACAAAAGGAAAAATGAAAAAGAAATCACTGGTCATTGAATTCTGGAACCTGAAAGTCATTTACAAATTATCCATTCCTTACATCAACCTGTGACCCAGAAGTTCTAACCCAACTGGCGACTATACTTTGAAATATACAGCACTTAAAAGAATATATTTTATTTATTTGAAAGCAAAAAGCGATAGAAGAGAGACACATTGAGAGAATGGGCACATCAGGGTCTCCAGCTGCTGTGAATGAACTCCAGATGTGTGCGCCTCTTTGCGCATCTGGCTTTACATGGGTACTAGGGAATCAAACTCAGGTCGTTAGGCTTTTCAGGCAAGTGCCTTAACCACTGAGCAATCTCTCAAGCTCCAGCATTTTTAAAAGAAATTTTGAGCCCAAGACGGTGACCCATGCCTATAATCTCAGTACTCAGATGCAGAGGTAGGAGGCCCTCAAGTTCTAGGCCTGCCCTAAAAGCAAAACAGCAAACTCATGTGGTTGCCACCATTTATAAATCAGTATACCTACAAGAAAATTCCATTTCTTCCTTGTCTTTTCAAATGTGTCTGTCTGTCTTGGCACCACTAGATATGTTATGAATGGTGCTGAGGGAAAAAAATCATTCATAGTCTTGCTCAGTAGTGGACCCTACATGCTTCACAATTCCCCTACCAGGCAAGACATTAGCCATACCTGTTCCAGGGATAACCTACTGCTTTCTTTAGGGTTTGAAGTCTTCTCCACAGGAGGGAATTCATGCCTGGTACTATCAGTCTATCAAAAGCCTATGACTGGGGAGTTGATAGGCTCTAAGGGAATCTACTACTATTTTCTTTTGTTTTCTTTTATGTCCTTTCCTTTCATTTATTCATTTTTTTTTTAAATTTTTGCTTAAAAATGATGAACATGGACAGAAAAGAACAAGCAAGCTAAGTTTTATTGAGGAGTGAATGTAAAAGCTCCCTGTAGTAGGAAAGGTTCCCAAAGGTGTCTCTCAGCATTCTGGACTAGGGTTTTAATATACTGTCCTTAGCCCATATAGAAATTAGACATTGAGTTGGTAAAGGAGTTAGCAAACAGACCCTGGACAGATGCCGGGGGATTTACCCAGAGATTGCAGACTTACAACCTGGAGCCACCATCTGACCAGAGATACCCACCTGCCCATTCTATCTTGGGTCACAAGAAGCCACTTGCTAACTTGCCACACTAGGAAACTACAATAACTCCAGACAGCTTGCAGTTCAGACAGCTTGCAGCTCCCATGTCCTCACTTCCCCATCCTCATTTTGCAGTTAGAAGGTCCCTATCCCCAACGCCAAGGCTCATAAAACCTTCCAGCACATGCCACCCAGTGTGCACTCTTGTTTCCAGGTTCATAGTGCCATTGGAACCGAGGAGTCAACCTCTCAGGCCTATACTCTAAATAAAGCCTGCTCTTTGCCATTGAGATTCCTGTCAATTTCATTCTTCCAAACTTGCCTCTGAACTTTTTCCTTACATTTGGGATGAACTTTGTTGGCTAAGTTTAAGTGTCTGTAGAAGGTTGTGATTGGTTGATAGATCAGGATGAAGAGCATAGATACAGTAGAACTCAGTAGTCAGGGAAGGAAGCCTGCTGACAAATTCCAAGAAGAAGGAAGAACCAGGAAGCAAAAAGAGCAAAGAGCTCAACTCCAGTCCATATCTCGATGAGTTAGGCTGTTAGAATTTTAGTTCCCAAACTCTACCAGGACATCTAGATATCTGGCTACCTAAAAATGAGGCTACCATGCTCCTACCCTGTCATTTATGCCCACATACAGTGCTCTCTCAGCCTTGATCAAAGAAACTTCCTTTTGCAATGGGGTGGTAGTTAGTGCAGATATGCCTAACTAGTTACAGTTCTGAGGAGGAGTAATGATTAAATACTCAACCTTAAACAGGATATCTACACCACCCACTCCAAAGCCTGGGGAACATTGTGGAGGAGGGGTAGAACGAATGTAAAAGCAGGAGGATAGGAAGGAGTGCTGGGAACACTGCTTTCTGGACATGGCATGGCTGTGGTCACTGTACTCATGAACTCACAGCAGCGGTGAGATTAGGCTTGTGCTCATTCCAACAGGGACAGGGGAGAAGCTAATGGGGACCCGCCCCTCCCTAGGGAGCTGTTAGCAGTTGGTGATCATTTCGGAAAGTTTTGTTCTTCAGTGGTCTAGATGCTGGTGAGTTGCCCATGCTCTGGCAAGATAACCCTCCACCCATGCTTACAGAGGGGGAAGGGACAAAAGAAAGTGGTGGGAAGAGATTGTGACCAGAATACATTATACAAATGTAAAAATAAATATATAGAGAGAGGTTATTAATAACCTTAATGTTAAAAAATAGAAAAGTCATTCTGTCTCTCGGAGCAAGATGAAATCTACACATACTCTCTTGAAATTATTACTCGAGGGCAAATTCTAGCAAACTGTGTGCTCAAAAAGGAAGCTCCAGTCACTGTCTATTTAGCAAATGATGATTTTGGATTCATGATCATTTACTAACATTCTCTTTGGCTGTTTTCTTGCTGTGATGGTAAAGTTGCAACAGAGACTGGCTGTGTCTCTTACAAAGCCCAAAATATTTGCTGTCCTTTGTCAAAACAGGTTTGCTAATCTCTTTATTTTTTTCTTTTTATTTCTTTTTCTCTTTTGAGGCAGGGTCTTTCTCTATCCCAGGATAACCTGAAACTCAGTCTGTGGCCCAGGGTGGTCTCCATGAATTCACAGTGGCTCTCCCACCACAGTCTCTCAAGTGCTGGGATTATAGGCATGAGCCACCATGCCTGGCTTGCGAGTCTTTTTTTCTAGGGTATTCATTCATTTGTGTGCCGTTTCAATATAACAAATGAACGAACAGGAAAAAAATGACATTCTCGTTTGCCTTTTGGAGTACCAGTATGCCCCCCAACTGTTCTTAACCAGGAAGCAGCAGACCATATACTTACTTGTCACTATGTGTGACCTTGGACAAGTCAACTCTTTCAGTCTGTCTTCATGTCAATCATAGAAATAAACAACACTCATAATACCTGCTTCATTAGGTTGCCATGGAGATTGGATAGGATAATACATGTTATGTGTTGAAATTTTTTTTCCTCTAGAAAATGAATGGTGAAGTCATAACTCCTGTACCTTAGAATGTGTTCTCACTTGAAAACAGAATCCTATTAGATGCTGTTAGTTGAGTTATGTGAGTAGGAGAAGGCTTTCTGCCAACAGGACACAGATTTTTATAAGATGACCATGTGGAAACACAGACAAACACAAGGAAAGTGCTGTGTCAGTGAGAACAGAGACTCAAGGAATGCTACCCCATGCCAAGGACTACCTAGGGCTCCCAGGAGTTGAAAAACAAGAGTCCTCCCTTCGTGGTTCCTGAGAAAGCATGGCTCTGGCAGTACTTTGAATTTAGACTTGTATACTTCAAGTATGTGAAGGATAAATTTCTATAGCTTTAAGACATCTGATTTATGATATTCTGTTCTGTCAGCCTTGGGAACTAAAAATCATGTGAAGCACTTAGAATAAAACCTGACCTGTGGTAATTCCATAATTCATGTTTTAAAAGAATCGGTCTACATGTTTTTGCCTGTGGTTTCTGTTAACCTTTATAATAATTTTGTAATGAAGGTATATGGTCCATTCCAGATGCCATGGCAAAATACTGTCAATTTGGCATCTTTGAGAACAAGCATTTGTTTCTCACAGTTCTAGAATCTGTCAGATCAATTTTTTATAACTGTCTAAGATCAAGATGCCAACATGGGCAGCTTCTGGTGAGGGCTCTTGTTTTGGCTTCTAGGTGGGCACCTGTCAGTATGGCTTCACTTACTGTCTTCTTATAAGAGCATTATTCTCATCATAGGAGCCCCACCACCTCATGAACTCATCTAATCCTTATTATCTCCCAAAGACCCCACCTCAAATACAAGCACATTGGGGTTTAGGGCATTAATATACACATTTTATAAGAATGTAATTTGCTGCATGTTGTGTTGATGTTATCATCCCTGTTTTAAGTCTCAGTGAATTGAATACACAAGGAAAATATATAACATTAGAAAGAGAAGATTCCTAAAGGCTCAAACATTCCTCCTAGGTCATTTTCATACATATTTATGCACTGGTTCCACAGTGATAGTGATAATTTAGATTCTGAAATTAGCAAGCCTGAGTTCCATTTGGAATTTTGTCATTCGATGTCTCTGATCATAGGCAAGATATTTAACTGGCTACAGCATCCATAGATTTACATGAAAAATGAACGATTCTCCAGCTAATGGAATAGTTATAGGCATGAAATGATAAAGGACATGAGAAGAATGGGAGTACCTAGCACAAAGCAGATATCAAATAAAAGTTATAATTTCAGGCTGGAGAGGAAATGACTCAACAGTTAAGGTGCTTGCCTGCAAAGCCTAATGCCCAGGTTCGATTCTCCAGTACCCACGTAAAGCCAGATACACATTGGTCCATGCATCTGGAGTTCATTTGCAGTGGTCAAACGCCCTGCAGTTTTCTCTCTCTCTCTCTCTCTCTCTCTCTCTCTCTCTCTCTCTCTCTCTCTCTCTCTCTCTCTCTCTCTCTCTCCCTCTCTCTCTCCTATCTCTGCTTGCAAATAAATAAAACCATATTTTTAAAAGTTACAATTTCAAGTAAAAATACACAAAGGTGTTCAATGTAGTCATGATCATTAGGATAAACTGAACTTCAATTACCAACAAATTATATGAGCCACTATTCATTTATTTTAATAAACATTATATAAACATAAAATTGTTAACTGGAGGAGATATGGCACAGCTTTTAAAGGTGCTTGCTTGAAAAGCCTGTAGGCCTTGGTTTGATTCCCCAATATCCATGTAAAGCCAGATGTGCAAAGTGGTGTATGTGTCTGGAGTTCACTTGCAGTGATTGGTATGAGTCCTTGGTGTGCACATTCTCTCTTTCTCTCTCTTGCTATCTATCTATCATTTATCTTATCTCTCTATCTCTCTTTCTTTCCTTGAAAATAAATTTTAAAAAATATTTTTAGGGACTGGACAGATTGCTCAGAGGTTGAGGTGCTTTCCTGCAAAGCCTAAAGACCTGGGTTTGATTCCCCAGTATCCACGTGAAGCCAGATGCACAAAGTGGCACATGCATCTGGAGTTTGTTTGCAGTGGTTAGAAGCCCTGATGCACCCATTTTCTCTTCTCGCTCTCTCTCTCTCCTTGGAAATAAATAAATATATGTATATTTTTTTAAAAACTGTATATTGTTCAGCTTTGTGTTATTGCAACAAATATATGGGAAAAACTTAAAGAAAGGAAAGGCTTAACTTTATTCATGGTTTCAGACCAAGATTACCTTGACACTTTGGGGCCTGTGTGAAGCAGTAGATTATGGTGAGGACATACTGAGGAAGGGATCTGTTCACAGTGTGGAGGCCAGGAGTCAAAAAACAGAACTGGAAGGGCCAGCATCCCAACCACTGCACATGCCAAAGAGCCACCTTTTCCCCTACTGGTGCCCATCTCTCAAAGATTCTTCTGTCTTCCAGGAGCTCTATGCCTTCAGTAGTGACCAAGCCTTCACCACATAGAACTTTGGGGGACATTCTCATCCAAATGAAGGGCTGGAGATGCTGCTCAGTGAGAGACCACTCGCTTCGCATGTGCAAAGCCCTCCCTTTGATTCCCAGCACTGCAAATTGAGTTGTTGTAATGCTCCAAAATATAACCCAGAATAAGGTTTTCTTGAGTTTTCTTTCTGTGTCTGCCTCCTATGATACTTGACATAAGAAATTTAATTTTTCAGGCTGGGAAGATGGCTCAGTAGTTAAAGGTACTTGCTTGCAAAGCCTGCTGGCTGGGTTTGATTCTCCAGCACCCACATATAGCCAGACAACACAAATGAGTCCATGTTGTTGAAGTTTGTTTGGATCAGCAAGAGGTGCTGTTGTGTCCATTCTCTTTCTCTCTTCCCCCTTGCAAATAAGTAAAGCATCTGTGTGCACATGTGTGTGTGTGCACGCGTGTGTGCACACATTTGTCATTTCTCTCAATCTCCTTTGTCTCATATGCAAAGTGGCAATTAAAGCAAAATTGATTCCATTGAGGTTGTCATGATGATTAAATAATATACAGTCCATACCAGACACTGAAAATATTCTTAGACACATAGCAAGTGCACGATCAATAGCCATTATTATATTATAATTCCATTTTGTATGGAAGGAAAGCTAATTGGTTAATATCCAGAAAGAGATATTAAAACTTGCTACTAATTGTTCTCTCTGGGGAGTACGGATGGAACATAAGCAGGAAAAGCGCTTCTACCTTTAATTGATCCTTCGGTACCACAGAAAACCAACCAACCCAACCCCAAATTATCATCCATTTCCTGTCCTTTTCTTTTCCTTCATAAAGAAACGTACCACGTGGTGGCTGAGCACTTCCTCCTACTCCCAGGCAGGGCTTCCTTTTGGAATCCTCACTCTCACCCAGGAGATCAGCGATGTAAGGGTTAACTCCTGATGTGCTGAGTCACAGTGACCTTGTCTGGTGTGCTTCCTGTCGAAGAGTCCACGTGAACTTGTAGTTCTTGTTCCAGGCACTAGTCTCAGAGGTTGGCACCCATTGGATCTCAGTCTAAATAACTCGTCAAGGTAATTACTCTCATTTCCCAAGTGACAAAGCAAAGGTTACTGATTAAATGACTTTGCCAGTAACACAGAGCTCTGAACAGAAGTAGGTCTGGCTCAACATCCATGTTCTTGTCCCCAGGAACCTTAACTTTCACTGGACCCCAATCTCTCTCACACACAGTGTTTGTAGGCTCTGCTTTAAAAACTTATTCCCAAAAAGTTGCTCTACATACTCTGTAGCTCTGGTTTATCTCAACTGGTTTAATAGTTTCCAGAGAAGAGCAGTGTTTCCAACTCTGTGAATAATTAACCAGTTGAATTTGATCTATGGCCAAAAAACAGACCACTGAACTTGTTTATTTTCTTTGAACAAAAAAGACAAGAAAAAAAAAACTCTATGTAGGCACTTTCAATGTCTAGAAATACTAGAAACTGAAAGAATCTTTGTAGACTCCCTCTGTTCCTCCTCTGCTAGGTGAAGTCTCTACCCAAGGTTAACATGGTCAAGTCCTTTGAATCCATGGAAAATGGAAGTGGTTTTGGAAATTAAGTGTCAAATTGAAGTCGTTATTAGTGTATGACCTTGGGCAAAGTCATCTAATTCCCTCTGCCAGCTTCTTCCTCATCTGCAAATGAAGGACTAGTGTTTGTAGGCACTAATCTCCTATTCCATGGTGATAGGAACATTTTATAACAGTTATCAACCAATCAGAACGCTGTGCACAGCTGCAGCGGAGTTCTAGGGTCCGAGCCCTGCAGGCATGGACTGGATAGTTGGGTAGTGGGAATATCAGTACTGGTCACAGAGGAGAAGCCAATGGCTTGTTAGGTAAGCGTGTGATGGCAATAGAGGGAGGGTTTCAGTAAAGCAGCTATTTACTCTCTGTGATGGAAGGATACTCATAGATTAGCAGCGACAGTTATACAAGTGAAGATAGGACAAATTCTGATCCATTTCAAGTGAGTTTGCGTTTTTAAATTTTCTTCTTTGATTGTTAGTATGTTTGGCTTATGTTATGATTTGAACCTAGAGTCATGGTATTGGAAAATGACGTGAAGCCTTTATGAGCAAAGGGACTTATGAGAAATCCCAATATTTAGGAAGAGTATGTTCTTAAGATCATTCTCTGGTTTCTAAAGACAAAACTTCTTCTCCTTCCTCACTCACATATGCCCTCACCAGAGCTGAGTCAGTGATGGTGCCCTGCCCTCAGACCTTTGTGTTAGTTAAGCTTATGTCACTGTCACAAGACACCTAAGCAAAGCAACTTAAAGGAGGAAGGATTGATTTTGTCTCATTCCATGGTTGGCTGGATCTATTGCTTGTGCCTTAGTGAGGCAGAACACATGTTACGAAATATCAAACTTATCAAAATTGCTCACCGTATGGGAGCCAGGAAGCAAAAAGATAGGAAGGGGCCTTGGAAATGGAAGATCTTTCCAAAGCATGCTTCTGATGACCTCGTTCTCTCAATTAGGCCCTATTTTCCACCACCTCCCAAACATCCCATGATATTACGAGTCAATCAAGGTATTAATTCACCAATGAAACTAGAGATTTCATGATACAAGCACTTACCAAAAGCTCCTATATAGAAGCACTTACCAAAAGCCCCAATCTCTGACCTTGGAAGCAAGATTTCAACATATGAGATTTTTGAGTAGAGATTTTATATCCAACTATTACAATCTCTTAAAACTACAAGAAAGACCAGCTGTGTCATTACAGTGATGAAAAAATGTATTAATGCAAGCTGCTTGCTGCACTTAGCTCATATGAATCCAGGCACATGATAGGATATTAGCATCGGTTTATTACCACTCACCCCAGCAGTATTTTTCTTTACTGTTAGTTAAAACATAAATACAGGGATGGGAAGATGGCTCAAGTGGTTCAAGGCACTTGCCTGCAAAGCCTTGGCCCAGGTTCTATTCCCAGCACCCACATAGCCCAGACAAATGGCCTGAGCATCTAGTGTTTGGTTTGCAATGGCAAGAGGCCTTTGCACACCTGTGTGCATGCATGCACACAAATAAGTAAAGAAAAAACAAAAAAATAAAATAAATAAATAAATAAAAAATGCCGGGCGTGGTGGTGCGCGCCTTTAATCCCAGCACTGGGGAGGCAGAGGTAGGAGGATCGCATGAGTTCAAGGCTACCCTGAGACTACATAGTGAATTCCAGGTCAGCCTGGACTAGAGCAAGACCCTACCTCGAAAAACCAAAAAATAAAAAACAAATAAGTAAAGAATTTTTTAACAATACAGATTTTTGGAAGTCTCCCAAGACCTGCGAAATGAAATAATACCTGGAGTTTACCACCGTCCTAACCCTCTAAAAAGTCCTGCGAGTTGGGCCAGTAGTAGGTAAACTGAGGCAGAAGGTGACAAATCATTCCTGATATTATTTCCTTCAGTAACTGAATTCACAATCCAAACCCCCAGGTTTCTAAGAAAGAAAAACATTTTCCTTTATTTTTTTCTTTTTTGACTCTTCATCCTAACTTGAGTCAAGGTTTGGGGGAGGTTGTAGTGACTTGTGTCACCTGCAGGCCATAGAGCTCCACAATTTCCATCTTACTCTTAAATGACATGAGGATTTTTGGAAAGGCAGGATGCCATGGACCCAGGATCTGGTCTCTGGACCCTATGAAGCCAAACTTTGTACTGGTTCTATCTCTAGAGCCCTGCCAAGGAGCCTGGGTGCAAAGCCACGCTCCCTCCATACTCATGGAGTGTCCCTGCCCCTAGGGGAGTCACCATTCTCCTCCCGCTGCAGCTTCAGAGGGCCTGCCCTCAGCCTAGTGGCTGTAGACCTTCTGCTCATGGAAGAGGACAAGTGGTTGACAAGAGGTTTTCACCAGTTTGCAACATGACTTTTAATTGTCCCATCCTTAGCTTTCTCCCCCCACCCCATCTCTCTGTACACATCACCACATGAACCCCCTGGGTTTAGCATTTCGTAGGTACGCTGAGAACCCTGGAGCAGATGCTGGCTGTTAGCAACTGTTTCAGCCACTTGCACACACACAGGGAAGGGTGCAACACCCAAACACTAGCCAAACCCTTGCAGTGAAACTCTGCACACCGGAGTTATCACGGTAAAGAAATACTGGATGAGGGGCTGGGGAGATGGCTCAGTAAGTAAAATGCCCACCAAGCTTGAAGACCTGGGATCGAGCCCCAGCACCCACATAAAAACTGATTGTAGCCCCACAGAGGCAGAGTGAGGGGTAGATCTCTAGGACACGCTGGATAGCTAATCTAGCTATATCAGTGAATGCTAAATATGAGAGACCCTGTCTCAAAACTAAGGTGACTAGTGAGTAAGACATGTGATATTGGATTGGAAAGATAGCTTAGCAGTTAAGGCATAAAAAGCGTAAAGACCCAAGTTCAATTCCCCAGTACCCATGCAAAGCCAGATGCTCAAAAAAGCATATACATCTGGAGTTCCTTTGCAGTGGCTGGAGGCCCTGGCTAGGCCCATTCTCTTTCCCTCTCCCCGAAGGGCAAGTTGAAGAATGCTTTAATTACAGCACTCTGTAGTCAAAGGTAGGAGGATAGCTGTGAGTTCAAGGCCAGCCTGAGACTCCATAGTGAATTGCTGGCCAGCCTAGGTTGAAACAAGACTCTATCTCAAAAAAACCAAAATTGATCATACAGAGTTGACAATAAAATGTCAAAACGCTATTATAGTGTCTGAGTTTAAGAAAACAGGAAATATTAAATATTTTAAAAATTAACCCAAAATGATAAAACTTATGAAATATCTTCTGTGAAAACTCCTAGGAAGATCTTCAAAATATTGAGCATGGAATTACTATATGATCCAGCAAGCTCACTTTTAGATATAATTCCCAAAGAAATGAAAACAGGGGTTTATTGCCAATAGTCAAAAGGTGGAAACAGTTGTGATTTCTATCAATGGATAAATGATTAAATAATGTGTGATGTGTACAAATGACATAGACATGGTCTCAGTAAGGAAAGAAGATGGATACATGAACAATATAGATGTGCCTGGAAGACATTGAACCTGAAAGCCTGGAATCAGTTCTGGAACTAGAGAGGAATAATGATGCAACATAGTTATATACTTAGCATTACTGAATTGAACCCTTTAAAATGGTTTAAATGGTAAATACGGTATGTGGCATTGTACCTCAATTCTTATAAAATGGTACAAAATGGGCCTGTGAAACTAGAAAGGTTGGCTCTAGTTATTTGGATTGCAGTGTCCCAGAAAGCGAGGAATATATTTATCTCTTCTGTACCTCATGAGTTCCCCAGGTGCTCAACTGATATGGGAGCTCTGGTGGCATTTTGTACCTGTCCATATCAATTCACATGTGCCACCAATGTGCATTACCATCTAGACTTATTGCAATTAATCCCTTGCTGCTTCAGTTACCTTGTTGGTAAGTCAGGGTTAATAATATAAGTCCTAGTAGAAATTAATAAGCATAGTATAGCCTCTAAAAATTGTGAGCCAGTATGGACATAATGCATGCTGGGGGTGGGGCAAGCATCTTTTGACCAAATGTTGTCCTTCCTCACTGTCCATGGATGATTGGTTCCAGGACTTAATACCAAAATCTTCAGAAATTCCAGTTCTTTCTATAAATGTCATAGCAATTACATATAACCCATCCATGTGGACGCTGCTTATACTAACTGCCTAATACAATGTAAATGCTATGCAAATTGTCACACTATGTTGTTTGGAAAATTACAGGGAAGAGGCAGGATAGATGCAATGTTTTTCCAAATATTTTCAGCTTGAGGTTGGTTAGCTCTGCAGATGTGTAGCCCATGGGAAATGGACAGGTGACTGTCATCATTTACTAACTTCAGAAGCACACCTGGTACAGAGCTGCTCTAACAAATTAGCACAAGCCAGTGGTTCAAATAGCATAAAGATTTTATCCTCCTTTTCTGGTAATCTGGAATCTGACACAAGTCATGCTGAACTAAAATCAAATTATCAGAAGGGATTCATTCCTTCTTCAGGCTTCCGAGTGATTTAAGGGTTCTTGTCTTTCCCAGCTTCTAGAGGCTGCCAGCATCCTTGGCTCATGGCTCCTTCCTTAGTCTTCAACACAGCAACATAGCAACTTCTGATTGCACAGTATTAATTTTCACGACAGTTTTATTCCCGAAGGCCAAAAGGTGAAAACAAGTGTCAATCAATGGCTAAACAAAACTAAAGATAGATAAGATAGATATAGATCTCCCTCTCTTTCTCTCCCTGAATATATATATATATAGTCATTGTCCAGAATAGAGAATACATCCAGGATCTGAACATACCTTAAAAACATTATGCTAAATGAAAACAGCCTCATGTTCCCACTTCCATCTTGTATGATCACTTGAGATGACATTGACATTGTGCCCACCTAGATAATCAAGGATAATCTCTTCATCGCAAAATTCCAAAGTCCTTTTTGCTATAAGAGATAACATTCACAAGTTCTGAGAATTTGGGTGTGGCTGTCTTTTTCATCATTACTAGATGCCTGGCAAACAGAGAAGCTGGCCGTGCAGTCCTGATTCCAGGGAGCAGCTGGGCCACCCTCCTGTCTGCTCTTCAACTGTAGCCTTACAAGGGGTTTGCAGTGGCCCTTCAGGGCCATTACGAAGACCAGGAGAAGAACCCCTGGGACCTGGCACCAAGATGTTCTCAGTATTGTTCCTATAATCTTAAATCTCACTATTTCAATGTAAAGATTTCTATAAGGTTTCCAATTAGATATTTGTCAAATTATCAGGGGAAATGCAAAGTTCTGTTCAGATATTGGTTATAGGTTTCTTTTTTCTGAATCAACTTGTACATTTCTTTATTTTTTGCTTCATTCCAAATCATTCTGGGATGAAGAGGTGGATAATGCTATCCAGCCAGTCTGCTCCAGTCTCCACTTGTAACCTCCACACGTACTGTGCCTAGAGACTGAATACGCCTTGTCACTTTTGATCTCTTATCTAAAGGGAGAGAACCAGGGAGCTCTGCAATGAAAACTCTGTGGGGAAATTCTTCCATGATCAAAAGCAGCAGGATATGACGACTATGCTGGGCCGTGGGACAGAGCAGACGCACCATCCCAGAGGGTAAAAAATAAGCCTCATTATTCATTTATAATTATTTATTGAGCACTTACTAGTTCCTCAAGCACTGCTTTATGTATGGGATTTACTGTGGTACTCAAAGCAGATTCTTGCCCTCTGTTGGGTATGGTGGCACACACCTTTAATCCCAGCTGAGGTAGGAGGATCACTGTGAGTTTAAGGTCACCCTGAGACTATATAGTGAATTCCAGGTCAGCCTGGGCTAGAGTGAGACCCTACCTCAAAAAAAAAAAAATTCTTGCCCTTAGCCTAGTAAGGAGAAATATACAGGAAAGGGATGGAGAAGTCAGCTGAGCAGGTAATTATAGTTTTTGAAAATTGCCACCCAAGAAATAAACAAGGCTTTGTGACAGAATAATAAGATAGGCTAGAACTGTGAAGAAGATAATATTTACGCTGAGATATGGAGGACTTACTTCTCTGCCTTCTGGAGGGTTTAGAAAGCCTGGGATTGCATCAGGACTCTGTTTTGCAACCCTGGGTCTTGCATTAATGAACCAGTTTTAGTGAGTACCAACAAGTTTATTCCTTCCTCTAATGAAGCAGAATGGAACAATCAGGATAAATGGTATTAGAGTACATCATAACACAGAATTGCTTAGTAAATTTTGATTCAGCCACAAGCGTACAAGTGGCAATGTGGGCAGGAATTGTGATTCATGGTGTATTTCTTAGGCAGTCAGAAAGTCAGCAATGAGGAAGACTGAAGTCTGAATAATGCTGCTCTAATAAAAAAAACTAAGAATTTTTTAAAAACTATAAATGACTTGATGTATTGAGAAAAATAAACAATGACTTAGAAAGCTGGAATCTGCCCTTCAAGAGGAAGCGCTCAGAAGACAAATGCCAGTTGGTGCAGTGCAACCAGCCACCATAAGGAGCCAGGATTTCATTCTGATATAAGATGGCACATGGCACATTTTTAAAAGGAGAGTTCTGAATGCCTTCTTGGGTTGGAGAGATGGTTCAGTGGTTAAAGGACCTTGCCTGTGAGGTCTGAGTCTCAGAAAGGAAGTGAGGGGAGGGGAGAGGAAGAGAGGAGAGGGGAGAAGAAGAGAGGGGAGGGGAGAAGAAGAGAAGGGAGGGGAGAAGAAGAGAAGGGAGGGGAGAGAAAGACAGGGGAGGGGAAAGGGGTAGATGAAGAGAGGGGAGGGGAGAACAGGGCTCACACACAGCTCAGGTCCATTTATATGAATTAGGCCTCCAACTAGAATGACACTCATCATCAGGTACAGTTGTGTATGGAGGAAGCTGATTGGTTAGCTGACCAACACTGACCCACAGGGGCTAAGCCCCTAGAAATTGGGGAAGAAACAGGAAGCTGTAGCTGTTGCTGAGGAAGAATTAGGAGATTGATGATTACAGCCACTTTGGATGAGACTGGATGAGGCAGGAGTTTCTTTGGGCCAGTCCTTACTAACTACCCATTAGAGAAAGCTGTCTTACTTCTAATCCATATCAGTTAGAAAACAGACATCCATTTAAGATATTATTAATGCCCAGTCTTCACCCTTTAGATTATGTAGTGGTGCACGTAGCTTGTTGGTGCACACATGTGTATAGTGTGGGTTTATACAAATTACTTTTTAAAAAAATATTTTATTTATTCATTTTCAAGCAGAGATACAGAGAGAGAGAGAGAAAGAGAGAGAGAGAGAGAGAGAGAGAGAGAGAGAGAGAGAGAGAGAGAGAGAGAGAGAGAGAGAGCACCAGAGCCACCACTTTGTGGGTCGGCTTATGTGGGTACTGGGGAATTGAAGGGGGGGGCTTAGGCACTGGAGGCAAGTGCCTTAACCGCTGATCCATCTCTCCAGCCCACAAATTACTTTTTTTTAAGTGCCCAAAGCAGGGGATTTTAACTACTAGAAAACCAAAAGTTACGCCATTTTAACTAACTTAACGTGGAATGTCTGACCATTTTAACTCTAGTTAAGTGTGTTTGACTAAACTTAGCTCATTCAGAAATATACTTTCATACTGGCTCATGAACCTGGAGAGAAATTCAGGAGAATTTGAGGTAAATGGTAGTGAGAACAACCAGTCTCTGAGATCACAGCCTGCGTCAGGACTGGCTCTGGACCACCTGTCATAGCAGGTGACATATTATTTGCACTTTGTAAACAGACTCATCTGCTTGGGTGTCCCAGTAAGGAGAGGACCACAATGACAACTCACACCTTTCACAATACCTCTCAACTCCTTCAAAACACAGAGAAGGCCTGGAAGCTCATCACATTGGAATTTCCGGTCTGGTCCCAAATTAAGCTGCATGAAGGTACTCGTGATAGAAGATGACTTTCATTGTAGTAAAATGAAGATGGTGTCCATCATTTTTCATAATGGCTGAAGTCCATATAAACACTGTGGGAAAAAATTATAAAGAAGTATTGAAAGAGTTCGTGGTGCTTGCTCGTCTAACACTCCCCCTCCCCACTCCACCAGCCATGTAGGGACAGGTGGATTTTGCTGCTAGAATTGAGGGCTGAAGAGAACAGACCATGTTTACATTGTAAACACTCTCTGATAAGACCTCCTCCTACCTGTTTAACCTTCCCAGAAGAGCCTTTCCTGGGCCCCTCCTGGACCACATGATAGACTGGCCTCTGTCACCACACTTGTTCTTAAGTTATTGCCTCAGTTGTTTGCCTGTCTCTCCACAGTGGAATGTGAACAGGAATTCCTCTGTATAGTCCCAAGCTAGCACAGAGCCTAGCAGGCCTCATAAATACCTAAAGAATGAATGAACACCATGGTAGCCAGGAATGCATTGGGCCTCTTGACAAAAGCAAGAAGGCTTACAGGAAGTAAGTGTCTCTTAAAGCCAACCCTCAGCCTGGGAGGGAAAGAAAAGTTGGGCTGAAAAGCTGTAACTGTGGACACATTTGTCAGAGCCCAGAGAACACAGAGCACTGAGTGAGTCCTAATGTAAACTGTGGTCTTGGGATCCTATGATGTGTCAGTGTGAGTTCATGGAATCATCACTCTTGTGCCTGGAGTTGGGGGCTGAGGATACAGAATGTGAAAACTCTAGGAACCTAAACTTGCTTTCAATTGTTTAGAATCAGGACAAAGAACTACCACTATTAGATGCTCTATGTCTTTATGGACAAACTTAACTCCCAAATAGGACAAAAAGGACTCCCTTGGAATAGAGATGAACACATCCAGTAATATATAAGGGCATTCTTTCCAAAGGCTGGGATGCACTGGCCAGGAAAAGAGCCAGATAGCAAAGGAAAATACTTTTGTATGGAAAGAAAAAAATCAGTTACTAAAAACAAAAACACATAAAACCTTAAATGCTTTTTTCCCCACTCTTAGGTTTGATTAATTTCATTAAACACAATGATGGAAATCACCAGCACAAAAACAAACAAGTTTACATGCTGTCTACTTTTCACAACAAAATACTTCCTGAAATTTATTACATAGTTAACTGCATAATTATATATTTATTTGTAATTCTGTCTTTGCTTATGATGTCCTCTAAGATTAAAGGGAAGGCTCCCTTTCCCAGATCACTCTGAGTAAAGCTTTAGACTACATACAATACCCCAGACTTTTCCATTTATTCATAATAGTCATGATCAGGGTCTCAGAAGCCCTGTTTTATCTTGTCTTCACTACCATCATTTAAATTAGAAATATTCCAGTTATATTATTATATGTTAATGTTTATGCTAATTTATGTTACTATTAAATACTAAATGCCATAATATTACACAGAGAGAATTATTTCATAAATTTAGCTTTAGTGCAGAGAGTTAAATAACAGATCAATGTCACCATGCATTGCACAAAAGAGGAAAACAAATTTCCCAGGAAGTGCTTAAATTCTCCCCAGATTCCCAGGCTAAGAACAAGCGGAGGCCAGAGCAGAGAAACCCAGGCCCTTGAACTAGAATGTCTTAACCATCCTTCCAAGCTGTGGGCCTAGACCAGACCTTCTTCTTGCTATGTGCCATCTGAACTGGGCATCCTCCAAATTATGAGTAAAACAATGCCGTGAATATCGAGATGACCTGAGCATGGGGCTTGACTAACTCTCCATTTCCCAGAGAAAGCAGCCGAGAGCTCGTCTTTGAGTTACTTATGGCCTCACTTGAAACTATTACAGCACTAGAGACTTATAGTGGATGAATGCCAACTGAAATCACCTCTTCCCACGACATGATTCCAAAGCTACAAAGCCTGCTGCTTACTTTCCATCCAGCCCAGCTACTCACCTGCATCTGGCACAGGACTAAATCACACCCCGCTTCCGGTTCTGGGGTGGGACCAAGAGTGACTCACAAGCCATCCCAGGTAGCCGTCTTGTCTTCCTGATGATCCTAGTCATTACTCCAACATCACTGTGAGATGATGGGGAGGGGCGTGCTTTGATTATAGCTAAGCTGAAATAAATGCATGCAGCTGCTCGATCTTAGAGAGGGTCTCTGCTGGGTTCTCTTAAGCACTGAAGATGCCAGAGTTGGAGAAAGCAGTACTGGCAGATGAAAGAGACGTTTGAAGAGCTATAGAGGTGCACTCGCCTCTCCACCCTTTCTCCTTGATGTATGCACAGGTGCTCACTCCAAAGCTCTCTCCTCTACCTCTTCCAGGGTTAACCATAAAAGCTCTCAGGAGCTTTCTCTGACTTACTGGTGGAGACAGCCTCTCTCACATAATCTATAGATCTTCACTATCACAACTATAATCAAGAGTCTTGATTTTTTTTATGTTATGCTATTTTCTGTGTTGCCTATTTTTTTATTTTTTTTGTTTTATTCTTGGAAGTAGGGTCTTGCTCTAGCCCAGGCTGACCTGGAACTCACTATGTAGTCTCAGGTAGCTTTGAACTCCCATTGATCCTATCTCAACCTCCCAAGTGCTGGGATTAAAGGCATGCACCACCACACCCAGAAATTGCATCTCTCGTTCACCCTCACATTCGAGAGGCATGCTGTAGGAAATGAAACTCCCAGGTAAGTACCTGGTAATATTAGATTTCTTCATGACATTATTTTTCACCATCACCCATTTGGATCTCCATATTTATCTATCTCAATTCTTCAAGGGGATTACGCAGTTCGTACGCCTGTCCACAGCGTTTTCAACTGCCACTCAAATGTACACACATCTGCTTTGTCTGTATTTTTAGCAACCATCAGAACCTCAAAGGACTACTTTGTGTTACTTTGTCCCACATGTACAATTTCTCCTTACAAACAAGCTCAGAGATAGACCATTTCTTTAAAAAAAAGTTTTAATCTCTTTATGTTCTAATGCCTAGTAAGGAAGAAATGTCAAAGTTGTCAGTGGAAATGGAGTCACTTGTATTACCTGTAACAAAAATCAAACCAGGTGTTCATGATGGGCTCACACTGGATTGCCTGAGAGTAACTATAGCAAGACTATCAGAAGTTCAAGTTCAGAGAGAAGCCACAAAAAGTACTTCTGCAGGGATATCTGCCCAGCAGCCGTCCAACTGTGGACTGATGCCACTCATGGTGGCCAAAGACTCTGGGTTTCAAAATGACCCTTCTCATTTTTGTCTTCAAAACCTTCCCTTACCTCAACCAATTTGCACTTACCCAGAGTTGACTGTGACCTGTGGCTTTCCAGTGCAATGCGCTGCTGGTCCACATATGGATCGTTCCTCTTGGAAGAATCTGATTGTTGTTTTCTTTTAGATTGACACTGAGCTGGGCTCAGCATCCTCAACCCTTCACAAATGCTCAGCACAGCATCTTACTGTGATTGAAAATGCATTTATTCTGCAGACAAAATTGCTGTATTTGTTTAATAAGCAGTTTCCTCAGTATATTCAGTAAAAGGAAATAAAAGCCCTTTTGCACCTATTCCGGGCCCACTCATTTTGGAGGTCCTTTTAAACATGTCATTTTCCTACATTAAGTAAGCTCAGTCCACTTAGGAAGAGAGAAGTGGCCCCCACCAAAGCTACCCAAGAAAAACAGAGACTCTGCAATAGGTCCCCCTCTCTACCTTCTTGTGCAAGGAGAACTCAGAGACATTAGATTTCTGCCTTAGGGATAAATGGCCTCTCTGCTCCTTAAAACCTCCAGCTTTCAGCTTGTTATTTAAAATTCTCACAGCCTGTTGACAAAGCCCAGGCATCTGAATCTCCTGGGATCATGGTAATAGCTTCAGAGGCTGGTCTAGGGAGTCTTAGTGGCCTCCCAGGTGCCACTCTCCGAGGCCACACCTGCTCTTTACTGACTGGCACCTGCATCTCCTCTCATGCCAACAATACCATGTGATCAGGTTAGCCCAGTTTCATTTATTTTTTCTAAGCACAGTTGCTTTGGGGGAGAATAGAAACCACAGAACCTGATTCTGCAATGGGATTACCCACTGCATATGCCTGTCCAGGGCCAGAATTCACACGCCACTTAAATGTGCCCACATCTGCTGTATTTGTATACCAACCAATTGCCAGCACTTGAAAGAACTTTCCAGAACAGACTCTATACCTGCAGTGTGATTCTCCATAAGTTTAGCATGGATTCTGAAAATCAATATGCACTGAAAATTTATGTTCATCAACCATTTTTCATGAACAGCATAAAGCCACAGTGATTTCTCACAGTAAATGCAAGGGTTTGGGTCACTAAATTAACTCATCAAAATATTTCACTGAACACCACCAAGATGATACCTATTAGTATTTTTAGACATGGTAAGTATCTAAATAGTAAGGTGAAAAGTTTGGAATAGGAATTAAAAATGCCAGCAAAAGGAATACATGTGTAAAAATAAGTTCAGTGAACTCTCACGATGGCTTATGGTAAACCCTAGTGACATTTTCCAAAAGAACATGACAGCTTTTATTTTAATAAGACAGAGTGAAGAGGAAATGGCTTAAAAGATTTCATCAATCTTTTATTTAACTAAGCACGGCCCTTCATTTTGAAGGAAATGAAGCAATTTCAAATCAGAACTTCCTTCTCAAGAAGTGGTAACAGGACATTGATTTAACACAAAACCTTCAACTAAAACAAAGTTTATACGATTCACTGGGAAATGAAATTCATGTGGAGTTTCCCCTGTTGGGAGTCCTCGCCAGATCACCAATTTATAGCAAGAATGAAACAACATAATGAAAAGTTAAATAAACCAGTCAAGTTTATAGTTATCCTGATCAAAAAAAAAAAAAATCACAAAAACCTAAATTTACAAACAAATCTATTTGATCACCATGATCACACTTGATTTTATTCTAATTTGTTTTAAAAAAAGTTAGACAAGTACATAATGACAGAACGTCAAGAGTCTTCAACACAGTGAATCCAATTTTACAATAAAAATAGAAAACAAGTAGTTCTTAATTTCTTTAAGCTCTCCATAGCCTGTATCATATAAAATTAAAGTTTTGCTTCCAAAAAATAGGTTTCCATGTGGCCGTGGTCTTTTGTCCAATGGTGCTGTGAGGGCCCGAGCACCAAAGCTTCCAAGAGTTCAACCACTGAGCCGTTTTTCATAAAAACTAAAACTTTTCTTCAAGGTCTGGAATAAAGTCTTCTGCTAGTCATTTTAGTGCTACAAAGTCATGTTTAAATTAAATGTGGAATAAAAGCTACAAAAAGTATGAGTTCTTTCAGTACAAAAAAAGTTGTGTAGCTGGAGTTGTGAGCTACTTGGACATACATAAGCAGTCTTGATAAAATATTTGCTCAGGTAAGAAAATAGAATTTGTCTACTTTCATTTAGTATACGTTCCAACGGTGTCCTGTTTATCCCTGCCAGACTTTCGGAGGAATACTGGAGTCAATACTTCTTTCCTTCAAAGAGCTTCCGTAATTCACAGTACAAAATAGTTCTAAAGATTTATTCCTAAGGAGAAACAAAAATGATTAAATATGCTTTTTCTAAAGTGTCAGATGTAGCCATTGCTAGAACATAAAAAAAAAAAATCACTTCCCCACAATACTGTTGTCTTAAGAACCAAAAAATTTTGATTTGACCCCCTTTCTTGGAGCCCCGACCAACCAGTGGTTTGTTGCTTTACTTTAAGCATCGGCCTAAGTGTTTCCAAAGGCATCCTGTTTCTAAGGGTCACACATTTGCCAGCTCTGGTATCATATAGGAACGCTGACATGTTCCCCTGGAACAGATCTATTTCTAATCCTAGCTTTCATTTTCAAGTCTTGTTATGAAAAACCTCTCTGCTAGAGGAAGAATTCTACAGTTGGGATGGAATTTATAGAGTTCTTCCTTCAAGTTGTGATTCCAAGAGCATTCCATTTATAACACCACAAAATGACTGCTATACTCAGTGTGAACAGTTTCACTGGGAGGGAAGGGGACAGAAGTAGGGAGTGGGGGATAGAGCAGGAAAAACAAAGCAAAACAAAAAAAGCTTGCTAGCCCAGAGACATTGAAGAGTGTCTTTCTGTCCAGTGGGCATCAATTTCTCAACTTTCCCTAACTGAACTCTCTTAAGCGCAGGTGAACCTAGGTGCCTTCACCTGTGTTTCTTACTCTGCTCTTACATGAACAAGAGCGAATAAACAAAGCTGTGAGGATATTAAATATGGAAACTAGATCGACATTCCCAATAGGAAATTGATTCTCCTCCAAAGTCCAACACCACCGTTACTGTGATTGTCTAGTAACTACTGTGAAAAAAGAAGAAAGCATCTAATACATTTGTAATGCTGAGGTATTAGGAAGACCTCTGCTTTCAAAAGTTATGACCTTGAATTGGGTGTGGTGGCATATGCCTTTAAAGCCAGCACTTGGGAAACTGAGGTAGGAGGATCACCATGAGTTTGTTCAAGGCCAGCCTGGAGCTAGAATGACTTTCAGGTCAACCTGGGCTAGATTGAGACCCTACTTTTGAAACACACACACACACACACACACACACACACACACACACACACACAATTTAAATCTCGACACTTTTATGTCTGAAAGAAAGTATACAAAAAATCGGTTAAGTGTCATGACCGTGATTTAGGGATTGCTAGGCAAGAAGCCAACAATGGCCCTGGCTACAGACCACTCAAGCACGATTCTATTTCAAGCTAAGAACGAGATGACATAATGATTTGCCCAGTGTAGTTTAAAATGGTTCCCAAGGAGCAGACACAGGTCCTCAAACTTGACTCAACTTTTGAGGCAGCAGTGGTAATGTGCAGCAGAGGAGCACTGAGCTTAGGGCATACCCACAGGGGGCAAGAGACAAGCTGCAACATTCTTAAAAACCTGCTACTAAAGCACACAGTAGGTCAGCAGCACACCCAAATGCCTCTTCAATCTGCCACAAACAGAACCCACTATCAAGGAACTATGCTTGGGGGCCATCTTCTGATCTTGTACTGACCACAGCAGGAGTTCTGTGGCTCTTGTCACCCTCTCAATTACTCCAAACAACAGAGAAAGTGACCCAGTATGAGAAGTCTCAACAGCTTGTATTAACCTGCATTAATTAAGTGGGGCTGGGGAGATGGTTCAGCAATGAAATGCTTGCTTACAAAACCTGCCATCCCATGTTCAATTCCCCAGTACCCACAAAAAGCCAGATAGACAAAGTAGCACATGTATCTGGAATCTGCAGTGGCAAGAGGTCCTGGCACATTCATTCATAATATGCTCTCTCTCTCTCTCTCTCCCATCTCTTTCTCAAATAAATTTTTTAAAAAATAAAGCAAAAATAAAAAGTACATCAAGTGTGGCTGGCAAAGTAAGTGCATCACCATTCAAAGCATTTCTGAAAACATGTCTGAAACCCAAGATTTTTACCACCAGCAGAACAGAAGGGAGGGTATGGGAGATGGACCAATAAGAGGAGGAAAAACAAAAACAAAATCCCAGGATGACCACTAAAGCTTTGTTTCTGAAGCGTTACTCTCAACAATCAGCAGGGGAGTAGAGAGAGGGAGGGAGATAGAGAATAATTTTTTCTCTCTCTCTCTCTTTTTTTTTTTTTTGGCCAGGGCAATACTGATTCCCTAGTGGATACTTTATGAGGTGGCACAAGCCTACCCCCTTTGTGACCTGCAGATGAACACAGCCAAGCAGGTTTAATTAATCAGAGGCACAAAGGGATATTCCTTCCTTTGATAACAAATACAACGCCTACAACAGCAGGCGAAACAAAGGCAGAAGAGCACAGCACTTAAATGGAATCTCTCCCAGGCTGGCCCTTGACAATGACTTACTGGTAACCAGGAACTGGGGTGGGGGGGGGTGGGAGAACAGCAGGATTCAGCGAAGACCCAGCTCACTGAAGAATGACTTGGGTAAGTGGAAGAGTAAGGTGACAAAGCCTGCTTGTAGCCCAGTTTGCTCAACTATTTGTCACTCTTAATCTGGGCTGCTAGGTTTTGGTTCAGCTGCTCTCTGCCCCAGGATTCTCAGAAAATCACCAGGGCCTCCAGGATCCTTAGCACAGCTCAGCAGGAAGCAGATAAGCTTCCTAGCTTATCCAGGAAGGCACCTCCCCGCCCCTCTGGCCTTTGTACTTGGCTTCCTCCAAACTGGACTAGGGTAGGGAGGGTGCTCTGAACTTTTCTCGAATTTGGACCCAGAGCAGGCAGGACAGATATGCCAATCAAGTTCACAAACTATCCCACCGCGGGAAGGAAGACAGACTAAAGAGGATCAGGAAGAACTAACTCCCAGCCAAAGGTGCTCCTACCTGCTCCCTCTGTCCCCTTCCTCCTCCCCCGTCGGCAGCTGGCAGTGCCTTCCACCAACTCTCGGTTTTCCAAAGGGCCCGGGAATCCCAGATGGGGCCCAGAAGGTGCAGGAGGGAGGGAGCGAAGGAGGAAGGGGCAGCACCCTCCGTCCACAGCGTGCACGGTCAGCGCACCACCGCCTCTCCATCTTCTTCCTCCGAGCCGGGCGCAGGCGGGCGCAGGGGAGGCAGCGTAGTCCGAGCCAGGTCGCTGTCGCCCTCGTCCGGCTCAGCAGGGTGCAGGTGCATGGCGAGCTCCTGCAGCACGGCAGCTCGTCCGATCTGGTCGTTGCGTCGCTTCTCCATGATCAAGTCCTCCAGGCTCTGGAATTCGAGAACGTGGCTGCGCTGGGCCGAGAGCTGGATCTGCAGGCGGTAGGGCTGCTTGCCGATGCGCAGCTCGCCGCCGATCTTGAACTCGCGTTTGCCGTAGCGGCACCAGGCGGCGAAGCTCTCCGAGTTGCGCCAGCTCAGCTCGCGCTCCTTGGCGCCCACGTGCGCCAGCGCGTTGCGCACCACGGCGCCGGGGCTCAGCGGCTTGTAGCGGTACAGATCGTTGACCACGCGGCCGCGGCGGCCCTGGCTCGCGTCCGTCAGGAAGCTGTTGCTCACCTCCAGCCGGTGCAGGTGCACCACCTGGAAATTGCCCACGTACACGGCCCAGTGCGGGTACTGCGCCTGCGACACGAACTCCACCAGGTCGCCGGGATTGCACTTGTTGAGCAGGTTCTCGGGCGTGTAGGTGCTCAGCGCCGCCGAGCCCGGCGCAAAGCTTTTCTGGTAGATGCATTCGTCGCGGTAGAACACCGAGCACTCCACCTCGTGCAGCCGAGGGTCGTAGGGCTGCGGCGGGGGCCCGGATGGCACCTCCCCGGACTCAGGCAACCCACCGCCACCCCCACCACCACCCTCGGGCAAGCCTTGGGGCGGTGGCTGCGACTCCAAGTCCTCGTCATCGTTGGAGAAGATGTAAGAGACTCCGATGCGGGGCCCATCGTCCCGGTCCACGCCGGTGGGGTCGGCCGTGGGAACTTCCTTGTAACTTAGGTGGGTCAGTTTCTCCACCTGGTTGCCCATCACGCTGTAGACGCTTGGTTCACGGCACCGTAAGGGGAGAAGGCGAAACCACCACCACCAGGGTCATTGGCACAGGTGACCCGGACGGAGGGGACTAAGGCTACCTGTTGGAAGAGAGGGCAAGGAAGCTAGGTTTGTAGGAATCTCTAGAAAAAGACGTCTTGCTCTCCAGGAAGAATGGGTGGGGGTCCAAGCGATTGAAGCCATTTTAAGGAGGGAGGGCAGAATCTCCATAGACAGTCTTCGCCTGGTTTCTCCACTTCTAGGGTCACGATCACGCCGAGAACTGGCAACCCCCCCGCGCGCGCCCGTAGCCACCACCTGGCCCCGGCAAAAGCCCACTGCATCAGCTGTTCCGATCGCTTCCTTCCCTGGCACTACCTGCCCAGCCCGGGCTGCTGGAGAGAAGCAAATAGAACTTTACAACCCAATCCTCTCTCTTTCCTAACTTCCCTCCGATGCCAAGCTCTCCTAGCGCCCCCGAGACGTCCCTCCACACCTCCATTCCCTCCCCTGGGAACCGGGGAGGATCCCAGAGCTCCGCCGGGGCAGGTGAGCCACCCTACCTGGCTCACCTGCGGCTCTTCCTGCTCGCCTCTGGCTGCCCCTCCCCCGCCCGCCCTGGGGTTCGGGTTACCTGCGCCGCCGACTCACCAGCCGGGAGGTGGAGGCCCGGGGGACGGATGGGGAGGGGCCCCCGGCCGCACCCCGAGACTTCTAGGGCGACTTTGCAGGTGTGGGCTCCGCAGTCCCTCTTCTCCCGGCGCGGACGGCAGTGAGGTTGGGCAGGGGGGAACGATGCATGTCCCCCCCACCCCCGCGGCTGCGAGGCGCCCCAAGACTTGAAGCTGGAGAGGGACCACCCGGCTCCCAGCGCACCCCCTCTCTCCGGCGGACGCTGCGGCTCCCCCACGACCCGCTGAGCGGGAGAGGAAGGTGGGGCGCGAGGAGAAAGGCAGAAGGAGGCAGCTCCGCTTCCCCGCGGCCCACCGCAGCTCCCGCTCGGGCCGGGCAGGCAGCGAGCGCTGGAGTGGGAGGAACGGGATTGTAGATCCGGCTCCCGGCTCCCGGGCGGGAGCGCAGCCCGTGGCATTTAAAGAGACAGGCCGTTCGCTCCCGGAGCTTCGGTCTTTCCCGCAAGGTGCCCAGCCGCCGGGGAGCCCCGCCCCTCCCCGCCCACCCGGGCCGTGGGGCTCCGCCCTGGCCACGCCCCCTGCCGTAGCGGGTTGAAAATCCCGCTGGTCAATAACCTCTGTAGCCGTCGCCGGAGCTGGCGCCCTGAGCCCTTCTGAACAGGCTTTCAAAGTTGGAAGGCGAACGCAAGAGGGAAGAAGTTTGGCGTCCCTTCTTTGTCCGTTCCCCTTCCATTTCTTCTTAGACGGAGTGTCTATCCACAGGGGGAAGAATTGTCACGGTCACGGCAGAAACATTTATTGCCCAGAATGTGATTTCTGCACCTAAAGGCCAGAGGGAAAGGAGTCTACATGGACAGCTCTCCAAGCGCTTCGGCGAAAGAGCTGAGTATTTCCAGAACGAATAAGATGAAACCTTGGGGTAGTAAGGGGAGGAACGTTTCAGAGAAAGACGCACGGTGTAAATCAGAAGGAAGACTTAGTTATTGGCCAGCTCCCAAGACCGACGCTTTATTTATTAGAGTCCAAAGTTAATTTCACAACCTCCTTTGTGTTCAGGGGGAGGCGTTCTCCGGGAGTGAGAGAGTGCATTCAGACATGGGGAGGGAATGTAGAATTGCCTAATTGTCCTTAAATTAGAAACAAATTAGCAGAGACCCCTAATGAATATATCTCCTTCCTCCTGCCTTTCCTGAGAGGGAAGTGACAGCGTTTTACTCCCTATTAACCTCCTTCACAAGAGTATATTTTATACTCCCCCCTGCTGGTTTCATTTCTTATACCAAAGACACTGGGTTCTAAAGGAATGCTTTTGCTTATGTTCTAAAATAATGGGTGGTAAAGTGTAGTCAATTCTGTTTAGTGGTTGAGTTTAGGAAGCACCCAATTAGTTCCGTGGTGGATTTAAGAATGCAGCTCAAGACCTGAATCATGTTTTCCATCACTGTGGCTTTTGATTAAATCTTTCCAGGTAACACTATTATTTATTCAGTATGTGTATAGCAACCAGTAGAAACAGGAATATACTCTCACTACTGTGGCCCTTTTTAGTTTGAGAGGGAAAAAAATCAATCTACTTATGTACCTTTAAGCCAGAACAATCAATATTATCAGGGCTGTGATGGAAGTTAGTCCTTGAGCAAGTCCAAGATCACAGTTAGGTTTAATTTCAGTATGTGCACACTGGCCTCAGGCTGGGTGAGTGACCCCTGGACCTTAGGATAACAGGCATTCTGGGGACTGCTGTTACTACCACCTTGGTGCTTGTTGATACTCTTATGGAAACTCACACGTAGACCACAGCCAGTCGTTCTGTGTCTGTAAGATAAACTGCTACTTGGGTATTGGGTGGGTTGGTGGGAGATAGAATTAGTGGAAGCATATGGTGGTTTGCTGATAGCAGGCTGGGTCATAGATGTGATGGGTGAGGAGACTGGGTCTCACTGTCTTCCTGTTTCTCCTGTTCCTTGAGGTCTGTTCAGGTGCACAGCTGGCCAATGACTTGCTAGAGTCTCTAACTTTTATAGATCACACCCTCCTCACCACAACATGTAAGCTGGTATCTGCTCTATCCATGGCTGGATCCCCAGAGTCTGGTAAAACTTAACATTCCATATGTATTAAATATTGTACAATTTTTGTCTCTATTTAAAGCCAAGTGGTTAAAAAATGGGTCAGAAGTGAAACAAACCTGTATGACTCTCCTTTTTGCCTACTGGGAGAAGTCATGGACTCTTTAAAGTTTCAAAATCTAGAGACTTTTGCATCATCTTGTATCTGAATGCGTGACATTTAATAGTCATTCAATAAATAAGGGTTAGTTGAGGGAAAACCTGGGCCACAGATTAAAAACTACTTCAGGGATGGAATATGACTCAATGGCAGAGTGATTTCCAGGCTGTGGAGATGGCTCAGCAGTAAAAGGTGTTTGCTTGCAAAGCCCACAGGCCTGGGTTTGATTCCCCAGTATCCACATAAAGCCCAGCCACACAAAGTGGCACATGCATCTAGAGTTTGTTTTCAGAGTCTAGGGGCCCTAGTGCACCCATATGCTCTCCCTTACTCATAAATAAATAAGTAAATAAATAAATAAAATATAATCACAAACAAAAAATAATTTAGGAAAAGTGTTTTGAGTACTGATCTTACTGCTAGCCTGACAAGAAGTTCTAGGGAAACAGTGGTACTCACTGTGGCCACTCAAAACTCATCAAAGCAGAAATCCAGAGGTTACAAAGAACTCAACACTAAATCAGACTGCTAACACACCTGCCATGGCTCAGGGGACATTATGGAAGAAGAGGAAGTAAGATTGTAAGAGCCACAGGATGGGTAGGAATATCCTGATCTTCACCCATAGAGACTGACTGAGGACTTCATGACCCCACCGTGAATACTAATAACCCCACTGAGGAGGGCCCTTGGTGGAATGGGTACAGGAGTGGGGGATATATGAGCATAATAATCTTTTAAAAAAGTGTTTGCCAGGCTGGAGAGATGGCTTAGCAGTTAAGGCGTTTGCCTACAAAGCAGAAGGACCAGAGTTGGATTCCCCAGAGCTCACGTAAAGCCAGATACACAAAGTGGCTTGTGTGTCTGGAGTTCGTTTACAGTGGCTAGAGGCCCTGACATGCCCATTCTTTCTCTCTCTATCTGCCTGCCTCTCTCTCTCTCTCTCTTTCTCCCCCAAATAAATAAATAAAATATTTTAAAAGTGTTTGCCTAGTATTTACAAGGCCCTGGGTTTGATCCCTACATCTCAACAACAAAAAATTATATTACTGCCTGGTTTTATGAGGCTGTGAGCAAGTGGACATATGATACCTTGTCATAATCAGCCTCTGGTGTGGGTTCTGTTATTAATGACTCTCTAGGGCTCCCTTTCCATCTGGTCTCTAGAACACTTCATCAGAAATTACAAAATGTCTTCAAAATATAATTTGTTCATCTCAAATAATTATCAAAAATTCTGATTACCAGCTTCAATTGAAATAATCTAAAGATATACACCCATCGGGCCCATGTTTCCAAAGGGCCACAAAGAGCTGGGGCTGAGCAGTGGCTGCCTCACAAAGATGGACCCTGAAGCTGCATTTATGTGCCCACGCTCTTCTCATCTACCTCCACGCTTGCCTGGCCCTGGGAGTCTCTCTGCTTTGGCCTTTACATATATACATATACACATACAAATCCACATACTACACATTTGATCACTTGATTTTGTATTCAGTGTATGATTTTATGCTATTTCGTATTGTTCTCATCTTGTGTATTTCCTCTGTATTTGCAATTTATTATTTATTTATGGTACTGGGAACCACGTGGAAAGTGGTCTACCACTGAGCTGCATGAGCTATACTCACCAGTCTTTTTTATTTTATTTTATGTTTTAAGACAGGATCTCACTAAGTTGTCTAGACTGGTCTTAGTCTTGAAACTGTAATCCTTCTGCCTCAGCCTTCTGAGTAGGTACCATTATAGGTCTGTCTGATTCATATATTTAAAATGTCCTCTTGGGCTTGAGAAATGGCTTAGCAATAAAGGTGCTTGTTTGCAAAGCATGAAAGTCTGAGTTCAATTCCCCAGTACCCACATAAAACCAGATGCACAAAGTGGTGTATATATCGAGTTCATTTGGAGGCACTGGAGTGTTCTCTCTCTCTCTCTCTCTCTCTCTCTCTCTCTCTGTCTCTTTCTCTCTTATTCTCTCTCTCCTCCCTCATGAATAAATAAGTAAAATCTTCCTTCAGAGAGAATTTTAATCAAAATGCATTTCCAGAAGATATCTTAGGTGTCTGAGAGTTATTTTATGCATTCATTCTCCAAGTCCAACAAATGCTATGTGAGACATTCATGTCCCCATAGAGTTTAGTATAGTTGGGGACACAGTGAAATAAATAGACTCTTTCGGACTCTGTGACACATCTTTCAAGAAGAGGAAATAGAGGATGCTGAGGGGTGAATGAATCTCAAGGCAATGCCTATGGGTACAAAGATAAATGACAAAGGCCTGGCACTGGGTATTGGACAGTTGTGTTAACACAACTCTAAAATCAGTGGCAACCACAGGAGATTGAGTGAGATCTCAATTCTTTTCTGAAGTTTAATTAATAACTTTAAAGAGTCCAAGACTTCTCCCAGTTGGCAAGGAGAGTCAGACAGGTCTGTTTCACTTCTGACCCATGTTTTTTTTTTTTTTTTTTTTTTTTTTAACCACATGGCTTTAAATAGAGACAAAAATTGTACAATATTTAACACATATGGAATGTTAAGTTTTACCAGGCTCTGGGGATCCAGCCATGGACAGAGCAGATACCAGCTTACATGTTGTAGGGAGGAGGGTGTGATATATAAACAAATGAATAAACAAGAATCCCTGAGAGAGAATAAGGCCCCCTGAAGGCAGTAAAAGAGGGTACTGGGGCTAGAAGGGTGTGGAGGAGGTGACCTACTTTGGATAAACTGCCAAAAAAAAAAAAAAAAGAAACTTGAACTGAAAGATGAGGATTATTATAAGGGCTGGTATTGGTACCCTCTCCAGAAGAAAGACCAAGGCCAGAGATGGGAAGGGGTTAGGAAGAGGAAAAGTTTTGACTGTGCCCGGAGCTCACAGAGAGAGAAGCCAAGCTGGGATATGCAGATAGGAGGGAAGCCTGGGGCCTAAGGCTTCCCATAGCTACCATAATCCCAGGGAAACCAGACTGTGGCTGTGGAAAAGGAAGACGTTGGCACAGAGGAATGGAATTTAAGTCTGAATCTGGTTGCCAGGTGTGGTGACAAGAAGCAGACCAAGCCTGGTAAGCAAAGAATGTAGCTTCCTAACAGTGTCTGTCAGGAAAAGAAATGTCACTTGGGTTTCAATGAAAACAAGTAGTGTTGAATGCCCCCAAATCACTCTTGCAATGTTCCTGTCTGGCCATTAGGGACGATTGAGAATTGACCTTTCTAACCTGACAAAGCCTGAGCTCTGAGGCTGGCAGGCCAAGAGCTCTTGGGTTGAATGGCATGACCTGCTCTGAGAATGTACACACCAGGTTCACGAGAATCTCAGAAATACGCCGTTAGGCAATCTGGAATTTGGTCTATTCCCAGGTTGGGCCTCAAGCTCATGACTTTTGCTAAAATTTAGCAGCCTTTGCTGAAAAACAGGTTCCTCCACACCAGCCTTTTTATCAGGAAGCTCCTAATCTGACCTGTACCTGTTCTTCCCTGGGTGGGGAGGGGGGAAGATAGGAGGGTGACAACAGCCTTTGGAGCCAGGAGAATTTAAGTGACCTTGTGTTTCTCAAGGTCATGATCTTCTTGCTGTCTCTTCTCCATGCTGGGTCTCATTTCTCAGCCTCTCTAGTGGGGTTGGTGATCCTCTGCTCACCTCACGTGAGTCCTTGTATGTGAATGTATTGTGTACACCCTAAGGTTATGTATATATGTCCATGCTACACCCCATGTAATAATCAGGTGATGACATTGAAAAGTAGAAAGATGCCTGTTTTTGTGGGTGTCATCTGATTAAGTCTCCACACAGTCCTCAAATTTACATGTACCTGATAACCATGCAAAGGGCCAGGGAAGTAAATTTGAGTCCTACCCATAAGCAGGGAAGAGGCGGGATTCCAGTTGGAATCAGGCTGCCTTGTCTGCTTTTCCCATTGTGCCAAGCAACCTGGGGGTCCCCTTGGGGGTCCCAGCATGTGAATGTATTTGCTTGGCTGGAAACCAGGAGATCTGAGTGACCAGCTTGTCCTGTTTTGCCTGGAACTTGTCTGAAATCTTCCTGGTATAGCCAAATGGTGACAGGAGTCACTCTACCTGCGTGTTTTCTGTCCTGATCACTGCCATCCCTGAACCAAAGGCCATCATGAGGTTGAGCAGAGGACAGTGCCATCCAATGAGAGACTATAAATGGTACAGCCTGCTTTGATCATGGATTCTGGGTTTTCTGTTTTAAAATCAGATCCTGAGGGCTCCTTTCTGTCTAACATTTGAAATGTGCCGACCTGTACCTTCTTTCCTTAGCTGTCCCAGCCTGCCTGCCTTTGGCTATAAAATCAGCAAAAAAAGGTTACACATTGATATAAACTTCAGATAACAGAGAGATACAGAGGCTGCCAAGTAACGTGCTTTTTCTTGGCTTCTGTTTTGTTTTTTTCCTCAGTCCATTGGAACAGGTTTCTCCAGCAGGGCCTGAGCTAGTCTGCTGGTAATGGGCAGGGGTGGTGAGGAGGACCCTTGAGAAGGGCCTGGGGCTGTGCCCAACCTCAAGTCATCCTGCTGCCAGGCTGAGTCTGAGAGAGCTTTTCATCCTTTGCTGGAGGAGGGTGCATGGGTGGGAAGACACCACCCCTCCAGCGGGCGCTGTGCTTCAGGGGAGCCCTGCATTCCTATTGTTGATGTTGCATCGAAGTGAAGTTCGATTTGTGCTCTAGAGTCTGAGCTTGTAGCCAGGCTCCTGCAGGAAACTCATGAAAGATGCATTTCGCCAGGCGGTTCCAGGGGAGAGACTGGCTTAAATTACAGCTCTACAAATCCAAATATTGGCATATCTGCAAATCCAAACGTGGGGATTTAAAAAAAAATCTAAATTCTAAGACTCTGATTCTGCACTTCTTGTGTGAGAAAGGGAGGATGAGATTTTTCAGCCAGGAGACAAGACTGTCAATAATGAGAGAGGCTTCAGCAAATCTCACCCCACTTCCTCTGCTTTTCCCATGTGTCCCTTCAGGCTTCCTAGGAGAGGGGCTCTGACACCTAGATGAAGGCATCGTGGTTCGGCATGACTCTTTGCAGGATGGAGCTGGAGAGGTCCCCACATGCTTGTCATGTGAGCCTTAGGAAGTATCCGCAATCCAGGTGACTTTCCCCAAACTACTATCCCCACAGGATTACTGCACTACAGCCCATCCCCAACACAGCAGCCCTGGGGATCTTGAGTGACTGTGAGCCTCTGCTCAAAACCCTCCCATAACTCCCCAGGCCCCTTGGAGAGGGCCAGAGTTCCTGCAAGAGTCCCTGCCTGCTTCTCCATCACCTCTCTGACACCCCCCAACTCATACCTCCAGACATGCTGCCCTCTTGTTTTACTCTCTCCCCATGGCAGACTTGCTTCGCTGTTCCCCTACCTCAGCACCATCTTCTAGCTCAAGTATCCCAACACTCATATCTTCAAATCACACTCTTTCAAGCCTTAAAGACTCAACACTTGCTAGGCCTTCTCTGGCAATTATTAATAATTCTAAATGTCCTCCAGTCCATCCTCCTGATGCTGTGCAATGATTGGAGTTTGTCCCCCAAGGACTCCTGTGTAGGAAGGAGGCCTGCTCCTGGCAGTGCTGGGATTAGTGTGGTGGCATCTGTAAAGTGTAAGAACGAATGGAAGGTGTCTAGTCATTGGTGGTGTTCCCAGTAGAAGAAATTAGGCAAATTCTGGGACCCTAGTTAGTTCCTGAGAGAGGAAGTTTTTTTTTTTTTTGTAAAACAGTAAGCCTGACCCCCAAATCTCTGCTTGATTTCTTATCTCACATGTGATCTCTCTTGCACTGGCTGCCACTCAGCATTGTAATATCATCCATCACAAAAGCCAAGCAGAGCCAGGCACCTGGTCTCAGACCTCTAAAATGCTGAGTTAAATAATCCTCTTGTGGTTATAAGTACCTGGCCTCAGGTACTTTGTTATAACAAATAGAGTCCCTTTTTTTGTTCTGCTTTCTATCAATTACTCCATATTCTTATTCCTTTTCACTGTTTTGTAAAGCATAGTGATTTATATTTTTGTAATTTCTCCCAAAGCTTAAGCTCTGGAAATTCAGAGATCTTTGTTTCTAGGATAATGCTTAACCCATGCTAGGTGCAATAAGTTGTAGTTTAATGAATAACTAAGAGGACTTTTGTGGGCTATTACTACAATGTTCACGAGTCTTAATAGAATAAAATTGTTCTCAATTGACAGAGAGGATATTAACTCTAAAATTTATTAAACACCTATACTGTGACTGGCTCAGTAGTGTAGGCAGTTGTGTTTCAGATGGGTTATGGGAGTGGACCAAGGTTAACCAAGAAATAGAGCCTTTGCTGACTCACATGGTGAACACTAGTTAGATAAGAAGTGTACCTTAAAGGCATAGTGCTCAGTGGATTCCAAGACTTAGTGGAAAAAGAAACACCTTAACTCACTTTACCTATATTGACATCATTGAAATGACTACACTTTGTATTTTCGTAGGTTAAATGGAATTGTTGCAGTTACCTTCTTGCTGACCAGCAACAGCATAGGGGAAGAAAGGGTTTATTTCAGGCTTACAGATGCCTCCTTCACTTCCATAGATCCATAGCAGAGACACACAACCAATAGTCAGCAATCACTAACTGCCAGAGCTCCAACTGGCTCCTTACACACATTAGGGATGGTCTACCCCCCAGTGACACCTCCTCCATCAGGGTGCTGGAAACTCAACTTGCAAGCTTAATTTAAAATGCCTCAGTCATGCTAGGTAGATGTCTCAGCAGTTAAGGTGCTCATCTCCTAGTCCTAATGACCCAGGTTTAATTCCCCAGCTCCCATGTACAGCCAGATACACAAGGTGGCACATGCATCTGGAGTTCATTTGTATCAACTGGAGGCCCTGGCCTGCCCATTCTCTCTCTGTCTCTCCTCGCAAATAAATAAAATTTTTTTAGAAACTTCAAACTATGGGGAACATAAAGTCACATTCAAAGCACCACAGGTTATATTACCAAAGTCAACATCATTGTCCCCCTTTTTTTAAAAAAATATTTTATTTATTTATTTTCAAGCAGAGAGAGAGAGAGAGAGAGAGAGAGAGAGAGAGAGGAGAGAGAGAGAGAGAGAGAGAGAGAGAGAGAGAGAGCACGAGAGCCACCACCTTGTGGGTCTGGCATATGTGGGTCCTGGGGAATTGAACCTAGGGCCCTAGGCACTGGAGGCAAGTGCCTTAACCGCTAAGCCATCTCTCCAGCCCTGTCCCCCTTTTTTGAAAGCCTTCATAATGTAGCTACTGTAAAATTTCAATTCCGCGTATGGTCATTGCTTGCCTGACCTGCATTGGATGACACTTCTCTAGCATTTTCTTTGTACCTTCTGTGTCTTCAAGTACATTACTTCTTGGACTCTTGAGGGGAAAAGTGCAGGGACCTTGTCATTTCTATCAGAGCAAAGATACACAGAATTATCCATGACTCCCAAAGGTGCTAAGATATCATCTGTCAGTTAGGTGATATACACAGTATAAGGAAATGAGTATAAGTATATACACAGTATAAGGAAATGAGTGCTTAGTAAAATCAGGATTATTCTCCTCACAGTTCTGGAGATGGAGGTCTAAGATGGGGTGCCAGCATGGCTGGGGTTCTAGTGAGGGATGGCTACCCTCTGGGTGGAAGACTGCCATATTCTCGTTGTACTTTATGGGCCAGACAGAGGAAAAGCGAGTTCTCTGGGGTCTCTGTACAAGAGCAGGCATTCCATATATGATTCTCCACCCTCACAGTCTAATCGTCTACTGTAGCTTCCACCTCCACTGCCATCACATGAGGGGCTATAATTTCAGCATGTAGATTTTAGAAGTAAATAGATATTCAGCTTACAACAATGCTCTCCCAAAACACAGCCCCCTTCAATGATCAGCAGAGCATGGAAGGATCCTCCAGAGGTATGTGTCCTCAGTAGCACTGAATGAAGCAGATAGACCCCTTCCCTTCCAGAGTTGGTTCTTATGAGGAGGGCTTCTCAGTGGAGTAGAGCTGAATGAAGCTGACTGTCACTGTACTGGGGTACTCACCACTAGCATTATTGAGAATGTTGTAGTACCTGTCAACTAAACAACATTTGGAGTGGCATTTGGCACACTGCATGGACTCACTCTTAGAGAATATAAATGAACCTGATAATTACTTTCTTCCCTCCCTTCCTTCATTTCTTCCATCCTTTTGATCTATCAATAAGCTAGAAGTCTGGTTCATGCCAGATTCTGTGGGCTGGGTAATATGAACCACTTCAGTGGTTTGACAGAGGAGGGATTTTGAGCCCATGGGCTTGAGGATCACACGTCACAGTAATGGAGAATCACAAAGATGATGATTAGTCTTAGCTGCTAGTATTTCTCGAGTGCTACTGTATCCAGCACTCATTCATTCATTCATTTATTCAATCATCTGATCCTTACCCAGGGAAGCAGGCACTGTTATCATCATCCCAGTCATAAAAAATGGAAAAACAGGGACAAAGAAATATAAGTGACTTGTCCATATCACACAGCTGCTGCTATGCAGAGCCCATAGTCAGACACCAGGCAGTGCCATGGAGTTAGGGTGACCTTGACCACTCTTCTGGCACAGACACTACTCAGTATAGCTGAGGTCCTCTGTCTTCATACTCCATGTTCCTATGACTCATGAGTGAGTACCTTGGAGGCCTTTTTCCATCGCTGAGTCTGGTCCTTCCATACCCTTCTGCTGGCTTCCCATTTGCCCACCCTGCTCAGTTAATCCAGGCATGGTTTCCTGTGTCCAGTAAGCTCAAGGTTGCTTCCCTCCTTCTTTGCCTCAGCAGTTTTCAGGACCTAGAATGCTCAGCCTCCTTTTATTTCAAAGTTTGATGCTTTGCAGTCTTTCTGCTTCAAGCCTCTAAGGGGCTTTGCTCGCCAGCTTCTGACCACGGTCCTCCCTTGCCTTTGTTGATCTCCTATATCTCACTTATCTCAAGAGTGATTTGACATTTTATTGTTACTGTTCTCTCTAGGAATACACTGTAGGGCCCAGGGGTATAATTCAATGGTAGAGCACTTGCCTATCTAGGAACCCCAGCCTTTGATACACCAAACTGGCACCTCATTGTCCAGTGTAGTGACCCCTGCATAATCCATGCTTAACAAGCATGTACAGAGTGAATGAACTTGTCTTTGGAAGAACTTGAAAGTCTATTTTGGATAAGAGTGGGGGGTGGTGTGTGAGAACTGCAATTTCAGAAAATAATTTTGAGTTTGATGGATTGTTCAGGTTTGTAATACTGAAGTAGTATTCAGTGGAACCAGGAGAAAGATGAAAGTGAATGAAAGAGAAAGGAGGAGAACAATCAGGGCTTAATAAGAAGAACAAATATTATGAAAGGATGTTACTGAAGTGGTTGCCTTGGGAGTTGATTGCTAATGATTTGAATGAATGAAATTGGTGGCATGATTGAAGGATGGGGAGGACTTGTACTGCACATGAACTCACCTTTGGTCTAAGGTGCAGCCCAGTGAGCCTAGCTTCCCAGTTCTAGGAATTGATCACCCATTTTATGCCATGCTTTAACTCAGTTAATAAATTATTATATAAAAGGAGAACTAAAGCCCCATCCTGGCCTGTAGGAGCTCACATCCTTATCACATCGACAGGTACTTGGTGTTCAGTTTACATTTTGAAGTGACAGATTAATGAGTACACAGGATTAAGCTTTTGTCTTGATATGGAAAGTAGTCAGGGGTGCCAGACAAGGAATATTTAGAGATGGAATCAAAAGTATAAGTAAGAAAGCTATATTTACTTAGCCTTTGCAAATCTGAGTATCTCAAACTGCATAGCTATGACCCAGCAAAAAGATGAAGACTTATCTCTGAAACCAACAAAGTTAACCAGGATTTACTTTGTGCCTGATACTATGTTATCTGGTTAACCATCCCTAAACCCTCACAAGTCAGGTATGCTACTTTGCTAATGATCACCTTGCAATGGGGGGAAAGCAAATGGTCAGAAAAGACATGACCCCATCTGAGATGGCTAACAGCAGGTGCCATTTTGGCTGGATTAAGGAATATCTAACACACACACACAAAAAAAAAAAAAAAAACAGAAAAAATTACTCTGTGTGTGTGTGTGTGTGTGTGTGTGTGTGTGTGTGTGTGTGTGTGTGTTTCCACAGAAGATGTGTTTGTTTCAGTGGACTGACTGGGGACTCTCAGTGGGAGGGAATGCTCTCTAATCTACTGGATGCCAATGGAACATAAAGGTAGTTAAGGGTGACAATTCTCTCGGTCTCTTTTTCTTTCTTTCCCTCACTCCCTCTGTCATGGTTTGATCCAGGTGTCCCCCACAAACAAATGAATGTGTTCTGATAGATCCATCCTCAGCTGATGGCAGTTTGGGTTTTACAACCTCGAAGCTGTGTTGTCAGGGGCGGGCTTATGGGGTTATAAGCCAGCTTCCCCTTGCCAGAGTTTGGCACACCTTCCTGCCACTGTTTGCAGTGCTGTGGCAGAGGTGATGTCCAGCCCTCTGCTCATGCCATCATTTTCCCTGCCAGGATGGAGTCTCCCCTCGAGTTCATAAGCCAAATAAACCCATTCCTCTACAAGCCACTTTTGTTTAGGTTCTTCATGTGCAGCAACTAGAAAGCTGACCGCAATACCCTCTTCCACTTGCACTTGGACACACTTCTCTTGCATTAAATATCAGAGTTGCAGGTTGGCTGGACTTTGGGTTCCAACACGAATACCACTGGGTCCCTGGGGCTTTCAAGCCTTTGGCCTCAGACAGAATCATATCAACTTCACTGATTATGAGGCTTTGTGGGTGGACCAAACCATGCTATCAACATCCCAGTGTCTCCAGCTCTCCAGCTTATAGATAACCTGCCTTGTCTAAACCTATTTCCCTAATAAGTCCTGCCATCTATCTATCTATCTATCTATCTATCTATCTATCTATCTATCTATCTATCTATCTATCTAATCTATCAATCATCTACCTGTCATTTCTTCTTAGTTGGGTCTCTATGGAAAATCGAGACTAATTCAACATTCCAGAGAGCTGACAACCAAACCAACCAACAGAATGTAGACCTCGTCAGATTTGACCCAAGCTCACTGCACACAGCACTGTCCACTCTTGTGTATCCTACTATTGTCACAAACCTCTTACTTGGCAGGGTAGTGTTGCCATCAACAAAGCCTATCTTATTTCTTATTCCTCTTCCTTTTCCTCTAAGTGGGGCATGCCTTACCTAGAGTTGCCAGACACGAGCTTCAGCTGGGTTAGAGTTCAGCATACATATATAGATTTCAGAAACAGACTGAGAGGAGATGGCCCCACTGGGAAATAGAACCTGGCCTTTCTTTATAGTAGTTGTCTAGGGTGGGACAGAGTGGGGGTAACTTGGGAATCCTGGCTGGTTTGACAAGTGAATTAATTACCACAGGAGGATGTAAATCATTAAAGCTCTGGGTGCATGCCAACACAGATAAATAAATTAGACCTCAGCATTCAGTCCTGAATCACTGCATCCCTGTGGGCAGTTATACACACATCAACCTAAGCATGAAGGAGTCTGCCAGTTTGCGAAGGTCACAAAGATCCTCATTCCTAGCAGGCCATTCCTGCTTATCTAGGGATTTACAGACTCCTGTGCAAACTGTCAGGGACTAGATGGACTGTTTACTTCAGCCTGGGTAGCTGCTTCCTGCTTTTGTGTACAGCATCTGTGGCCTCTAGTGTCTTCCGTCATTGTACAAATGACTTACTGGTAGTATCTAACCGATTAATTTCAAATACTCCCCTCTGAAGATCTCTACTTAACTCGATTTCTGTTTAACCAGAGGTTAGGTAAAACTTGCCTAGTTGCATCATTTCTTGCTGAAAATCTTTCTAAACTGTTAGTTCATACACCTGCCTGAGGTGCTAGAGCAGAGTAAAAATAATTACGGTTTGACTTGGATTAAAACTTAACTGCTGTTACAGACTTTTGGGAGAAACCAGGCTCTGCCTGTTTGGAGTTGAGAAGATATTCTATCATCTTTTGTTGAGAGAAGCATAGCCACTTGCCTTTCTAGTGCCCAGCAGAGGGTCAGGAGCTTGCTTTCCATGATGTTGATGGAGCCCATGAATGCCTGATGTGAATGTGCTCCATGCTTAAAACAATTCCATTGCTCTAGTTGTTGCTGGTGATTATGAAGGGCACTAACACCTTTGCAGGACATGCCATTTCCTGTGAGTTACCATACAGAGAGTACCATATCTGATAGGCTTTATCCCCATCCTACAGACAGGAGAGAGAGAGTCCCTGAGAAGCTGAGGGACTTTCTTCTTGGTCTTCCAACTGGCCACATGGCCCTCAGTGCTGGGGTTTGCTAGAAAACACAGGATGGCTTTGAACTTTACAAATAGTTACATTTTACAAGATCTCCAGGTGATTGTGAGTTTGTGTGTGTGTGTGTGTGTGTGTGTGTGTGTGTGTGTGTGTGTGTGTGTGCTCATACACAGGCACTTGGGAGGTGTTGGTTTAGAGTACAAGCTCTGAAAAACCACCTGTTTTAATCCAGAGCTTTCTATTATTTCTCTGAAGGCTCTGGTCAATACTTTGACCTCTCCTGCTTTAGTCTCTAATTTCTCCAACAAAAGAGACACTTAATGTTTGTGATACAGAGAATAGGCTCTATAGCAGTTGGTGATTTTTTTTTTTTGGATGCATTTTGTTCTGCAGGCCATGCTTGTGGTGTTTGAGGTAGAGGCCAAAGATTTTGACTTTGATAGTTAAATTGTTAGTTTCATAGATTTCTCATCATTTCTCAGTGGGGTTAATGATGCCTTTCATTTATAACCCTAACAGATTCCTTGAACTGGGGAGTATCCATTCTGAAAGAGTGAGTCTATAAGACCCTTCCAGGTACTAGCTCTGGTTTCCCAGGATATTGAGGTAGAGCTTTCCTGGCTGGCTAGGGCCTTCCAGTGGCTGGAACCTGTACAATTGCGTGTGGAGAGAAGATACAACCCTGATGGAAGGGTTACTACACCAGCAGGGGCTATGGCTGTCTTCCCGAGTGTCATGTTTTCTGTCAGTGAATGCCAAGGTGTTGTTTAGATATTTGGGAGCCTGGAGCCAGGGAAAGGTTGAAAACCACAGTGAACAGACAGCCAAGTAGGGCTTGCCAGAGATTTACATGGAAACCGGCCTTAGACACAGCCACTGGATTTATAACAAGGCTGAGCAATTTGTTCTTATGTGCTAAGATAAGAGTAAACAAATTCCATGCTGAGATGTAACTCCCTATCTGCAGAAGTCAGGAAGGGCTCTGTGCCCTGTAACTGATTATTGGCTTGACAAATTATTGTCAAGAGCTTGTTTCTTACACACTTTATTGAGAGGTCACACGGATCCCCAACTGTGAAATGTAAGGGGACATTCCTTGATGCAGAGGAGGTGTACTATTTCAACCTTGTGCCCATGAAAGCACAGAAATGGAGGTAAAGTATTTGGAAAATCCTGGAAAGGTACTCTGTGAAGCCCAAACAGGATGAAGGAATACACCTGGTAACATATATTTCTGTTCAGGTCACACTTAGACTTGGGCCCACATCCACACCCTCCTTAGGAGCTGGTCCTTAATATTAGCTGTAATAGTTAAGTATTCTGCTTCTCATGATTTCTTCCCATGCCTGTATAGAACGAACCACATAGTGGGCCATTAGAACAGGTGTGCAACAAGGTCACCATAGGACACTAGATTCTCTATTACTGCAAACGTTGTCCAACACCTCCTCGCAGAAAAGGAGTGAGGCTTCATTGCCCACTAGATATTGATAAGTAATGATCTTAGGAGAGTGGCTATCCTTGTTGGCTGCATCTGAAACACGCACAAACACTACTGCTAGTCTAATCACAGAACTCTGGATTCAGCAGGACAGGTCTGGGACCTAAGCATCCCAAATCCCCCCATCCCAAGGTGATGCTGATGCTTTGGTTAGAGGACCATGTTGAAAACCATTGATTTAAAGTGAAAGTACATAGTGCGGCTGCTAAAGCTTACAGGTGATTATGGGGTCAAATGTGAGGGGAACTGAACAATTTCATGTTGTTTCTTTTAAAGAAATATTTTCTTTATTAACAAGAGAGAGAGAGAATGGGCATGTCAGGGCTTGTTGTGGCTGGAAACAAACCCCAGACACATTTGCCACTTGTGTGTCTGGCCTTATATGGTTAATGAGGAATTTAATCTGGATGGGTCTAATCAGGCCTTGTAAGATAGTGCCTTTAACCATTGAGCCATCTCTCCAGACCCTCATATAATATTTCTAGTAATCATTTCCCCTATATTAATCTTAGAGTTTTAATAAAATGCTTTTTATCAATATATACTTATTTTTAAATATAAATAGGAAGTCTTTCACCTAGGTACACAGCTTGCTGAAGGCAGGGAAGCTTCTGTCCCAGGACCCAGCTTACTGAGGGCATGGAAACTTGCCCTGGGAAGTCAGCTCTCTGAGGTTAAGAAGTCTTTCCTTCTGCCCATGGACCCAACTTGAAGAGAACAGGAAATTTTGTGCTGGGAAGCTAGGGTAGGCAGACTGCAGGCACAGCTCTAGGGGTTGGCACTGAAGAGCTATATCCCCAGCAACCTTTGCCAGGACAACAAACAAGGGAGAGAGGAGTCACAACTCACACCAGCTTCACAACTAGGGAACAAATGTTCTTTGGCAGGCACCTGCCAGGAGGGTATTAGGGTGACCTCTACAATCCACCCAGCTGGGATATGGCAGGGGAAGAGAAGCAAACAGCATTGCTCTGGATCCCCATAAGCTTCAGTGGCAAGACATAGTGGTGACTACAGCCAGAGAAGACCTATGACCTTCAAAGCATCTCACATACCTGTCACCAGCCCAGAACTGCTGGCAACTTCTGCAACTCACGCACCTGTGGTTACAATGCTATCCCAACCCAACTAGAACCACAAAAAGAACACATAATGAAGATCCTACAAGGGCCTATATTGGCTCCCACATTAAGAATATTAGACTTTTATCCATAAAAGGAAAGACCCCATCTGACTAAGTTCAACGAGGACACAACCAAATGCAAGAATGAATTCCAGAAGTCATTAAGAAAAGCAAAACTAGACTTGAAAGTGGAACCCAACAAAGAGATGGAGAACATGAAGAAAGATATCACAGAAAAGTAAAATCCAAAAGAGAGCTACTAAACACCTCTTTAGAATTCTTCAATCCCAGAGTTAATAACCTGTAGGACAGAATGTCAGATGTCAAACAAGAAAGAAGAAATAAATAGGTAATCCAAAATATTGATAAATTCAAGAAATCATGTGAACAAAATATGAGGGAACTATGAGACACACTAAAGTGATCAAAGATTAGGATCATGGGGACACCAGAAGGGAAAGAAATCCAAAGAAGGCCAAAGGCACGGAGAATATATTAAACAAAATTATTGAAGAAATTTTCCCATTCATGCAAGAGAGAGGCCAGTCCAGATACAAGAAGCCCACAGAACTCCAACAGACAGGACCAAAGAAAGAACCCTCCAAGACATGTCTTATTTATAATGCTAAGCATAGAAAGCAAAGAGAGAGTGCCAAAAGCAGCAAGAAACAACTCATCACATACGAAAGCAACTCCATCAGACTTCACATTTGAAAGCATAAAACCAGAAGGACCTGGGATAATTCTCTTCAAGGCCTAAAATATTATGGCTTCCAACCCAAACTACTATACCTGGCAAAAGTATCCCTCATAATTGATGAAGAAAGGAAAATATTCCATGATAAAAGCCAACTCTATGATTATATGAACACAAAGCCAAACTTACAGAGGATACTCCAGGAGCTATTCCACATAGAAAAGTCAAACAACCAACCTCAGGAAACCAATAGATAATGAGCACAATAACCAAAATTAGTCTGCTCATAATAACATATGAGCATCAACCTCCATATACCCTCCATCATGGCAGGGCTTAAAGCAAACCTCACAGTTATAATTGGATATTAATGGACTTAACTCTCCCATAAAATGACACAGGTAAACAGGGTTGACCAGAAAAAATGGACCCTTCCATCTGCTGTCTTCAAGAAACACACACCTCTAAAGACAGAAATCTCCTCAGGGTGAAAGGATGGAAGATGATCTTCCAAGCAAATGGAAATAAAAAAAAAAAAGTGGGTGTGGCTAAATTAATATCTGAAAAAAATAAACTTTAAACCAAAAGCAATTAAAAAGGACAATGAAGGACACTTCATACTCATCAAGGGAATAATCCAACAAGAGGATATAACTATTATGAATATGTATGCACCAAATATAAGTTCACCACAATTCATAAAGCAAAACTTACTCAGAAATGAAACAAAAATAAACTCCAATTCCATCATAGTAGGAGACTGTAATACACCACTATCATCTCTAGACAGATCATCCAAACAGAAGATCAGCAGGGAAATAACAGATCTTTACAACACCATAGATCAACTATACCTAATAGAAGTCTGTAGAATATTTCATCTCAAGTCTACAGATTATACATTCTTCTCAGCAGACCACAAACACAATTAGATCACATAATAGGACATAAAACATGCCTCAATAAATTCAGGAAGATTGACATGCCCCCCTGCACCATATCAGACCACAATGCATTAAAGCTGGAAATTAACAATGGGAGAAACAACAGAAAATACACCAACTATTGGAAACTAAACAATATGCTATTAAATAGTGAATGGGTTGTTCAAGAAATCAAAAAGGAAGTTGTAAAATTTCTTCAACTAAATAATAATGAAAATACAACATACCAAATTATATGAGACACAATGAAGGCAACCCTAAGGGGAAAATTCATAGCGTTAAATGCCTTCATAAGAAAGACAGATCTCAAATTAATAACCTAACCATAGGAATGGACAGAGAAACTGTGGTATATATACACGATGGAATTTTACTCAGCTGAAAGGAAAAATGATATATCGAAATTTAGGAAAAAATGGTCTGACTTTGAGCAGATCTTACTAAGTGAACACTCAAAAGGTCAGAGAATCGAACGCCGCATATTCTCCCTCATATGTGGTCCTTAACCAAGATAACCGTGTTCTTT
>PVHP010008093.1:6338-54506 GCA_004024765.1 Zapus hudsonius | reverse complement strand
AGAGACAAGTTATTAGTATGAAAAATAAGCACCTCTAATGTCTACAGATTCAACTAATATTAAAAAGAGAAGGGAATATTATGATCTTTATACTTACAAATTTAACAACACAGATGAAATGGAGAAATTCCTTGAGTCACCCAAACTTGCTAAGCTCACTCAAGAAGAGACATCCTTATGTCTACTAAAAAAATTTAAGTTAAAATATTCTTACAAAGAAAACGTTAAGCCAGATGGTTTCACTGGGAAATTCTAGTAGCACTTGAAAAAAATCTAAGTCTGCATAAACTTTTCCAGAATTGAACATTTCTCAACTCACATTTTGAGGCGAGCATTATACCAATGCCAAAATCAGCAAATTATATTAAAAGGAGAGAAGGAAAGGGAAAGAAGAAAGAAGGTTCTTTATAAACAGAGGAGAAAATTATAATCAAAATTTTTTCAAATTAAATGTGAAATATAATAAAAAGGATAACATTTTAACTTGTGAATTTTATCTCAGTGTTGCTTTAAGTTTAAAATTTAAAATTCATCTATGTGGTTGAGCATATTCAGAAACTAAAAGGAAAAGAAATATAAATATATCTCACTAGATGCAGAAAGAGCATTACACAAATGTCAGCATGAATTCCTTATAAGTACTCTCACCAAGCTCTAAATAGAAGAGAATTCCCCTACTTAGGTAAAAGGCACCTATGCACAACTTGCATCTGACTTGATACTTAGAGACAAACACTGCATGTTCTTCCTGTTACACCTTGCCACTTAAATTTACCATTTTCCTGGAGGTGCCAACCAGCATGATCTGGTAAGGAGACCCACAAAGCATCCAGATGCAAAAGAAGTGGTAAAATTCTATTTCCAAAGGTCATGCTGGTCAATTCAGAATATCTTAGAGAATCTGTGAAAAAGTATTAACTGGAATGACTAAGGTACTTACCAAGGCAAGATCCAAAGATATAAGATCAGAATACAAAACTCAAGTGCATCTCTATATGTTACCAATGATCAACTGAAAATTAAAATGTCTTAAAAGTATCATTTACAATAGCATCAACAGTATCAAACATTAAGGGATGAATCTGACAAAAAATGTGAAACATTGGAACACCGAGAAATAATAAAATATTGTTGAGAGAAGTCTAAGAAGGCTTATGAAGTGGAGAGAGCCACTGTGTGGGAAAGTAGATTCAGTCCTCTTAAGGTGTCAATTCTTTCTAAATTCTACTGTAGATTAGATGAAATCTCAAATAAAACAGCAGTTATCATTTTTCTATCAGTGACAAGCTAAACCAGTTACAAGCTAATTCTAAACTTCATATAAAATGTCTAAGGGTCTAGGATAGCCAAAACAATTTTTTAATGAAAAGGAGATGTCTTATAAAATATCATTTCAAATCTTACTATAAAACCATGATAACCAAAGAGACATGGGAACAGCACAGTAATAGGAAAACCAGGACAATAACAGAAGAGAGAGAGCTCAGAAATTTTACAGTTACACACTAAAAGCAAAACTGATACAAGAATAAATTGACAAGTTGGGCTTCATCAAAATTAAAAGGGTATGCCCTTTAAAAGAGAGCATTTGGGGGCTCTCCAATGGCTTAGTGGTTAAGGCACTTACCTGAAAAGCCTAATGACCTGGATTTGATTCCCCAGTACCCACATAAAGCCAGATATGCTCTTCTTTCTCACTCTCTCCCTCCTTTTCTCTCTCTCTCTCTCTCTCTCTCTCTCTCTGTGTGTGTGTGTGTGTGCATGTGTTTATCTTTCTCCTTGCAAATAAATAAATAAATACAATATTTTTAAAGGCAGTGTTTGAATGAAAATACAAGCCACAAAATGGAAGGATAAATTTGCAAAGTAACAGGTAAAGAATTTATATAATGAATATATAAAGACATTTTAGAACTCAACTATAAGAAAACAGATACCCCAATAAAAGCAGGCAAAATATTTAAGCCAACAGGTTACTGAGGATGATAGATACATGCCTAGATATAACAGCTCATCTGAAGAGTGCATGCCTCACATAATCAAGACCCTTCATTTAACTTCCCAGTAGATGGAGAAGAGGATGGGAAGAGGACTAGGAAGAGTCTCAATATCATTAGTCATCAGAGAAATGGAAACTAAAATGATAATGAATATTGTCACATACCCATTATAATGTCCAAAGTCAAAGGACATACCTCCCCAGAAAAATGAGAGGATCCATCTTTGCAAAAGCCTATCCATATATGTTCATAGCAGTTATAAATGTCCTAGCCCCAAATCTAGAACCCAAATGTCCACCAATAGGCATCGTGTACACGGAAAGAACTGTTACTACATATTGCAGCATAGATGAATTTTAAAACATTTACATTTTAGGAAAGCCATACCAAAAGCAAAAAGAAAATATACTATAGCATTCCATTTTATGTAAATGTATAGAAGACAGAAATAATCTATAAGTGCCAGAAACAGATCAGTATCTATCTATGGAGTTAGAGAGAATAGAAAAGGAGAGTGAGATTACAATGGGGTACAAGGACACTTTGGGGGTGATGGGTATGTGTGCTATCTTCATTGTACTTAGGGCTCATAAGTGTACACACATCTCAAGCTTAACAACTTTACTATGTGGGTCTGTTATTTATCAAACCTCATAAGAAAGAAACAATCAACCAGTCCCCATCTAATGCCTGATAACTAGAAGCTCCTCTTCTTCATTCCAGGGATCATGTTGGGGTTACAGAGGGGCTGAGCTGTGGTCCTATCCTTAAAGACTCCTCATTGAGGCTGATCAACAAGTGAATAGATTATAGAAAACCTAAGCATTTTGAAATGATATTAAGTTAAATTTAAAGATGGAAAATGGTACAGGGACTTAACGTTCAAACAGAATTAAAAAAAATTAAAATGAAAGAAAAAAATTTTAGATCCTTCCCTATCCGTGAGTCCCACCATGATGCTTTAAAATTATTCAGCTTTTATGTGTATTTTTCCTTGTTCTCTTCACTTAAAGCCTTGGTATCTCCTTTCTCAATATCAACTATGTAACCTAAGAGTGTGTTTGTTTTACTTCAGTGTATCCTCTGGGTATGGGTAAAACTTGAAAGTCTAGAGTGCTGGTTTCTGGACTATTGACAGAATCTTCTCTGTTATCCCAGAGATCCTCATGGAGTATTCATTGGTTGTAAACCAGTGAATAGAAGTAAATAGGTTTGGGGTATAAGAAATACGTACAAGACAACATTCCAGGTGGGTGTGACCTTGATGCAGCTCTGTAGACAAGATGGCCTGTCAATGTGCCACCACCCAAAGACTATTCTGGTGGAAATGAGCCTAGGAAGACCAAATGTGCATGGAAGTGTTTGATGAAATCCAATACATGTGGCAGACAGAGGGCACTTCCTCACCCTTGGTAAGGCCAGTGGATACCTTCAAGAGACATCTGTTTAACACTACTTAAGTTAATCATTTTTGAACACAATATCTTTTCCACAAAGCCCCTATGGATAGGCATGACATATTTCCCCTGGTGTATAATTTGGGGTTTCTACAGGAAGTCTGACCATTGCTTCTTCTGGCTTTTTTTTTCCTAGGTAGGTCGCACTCTAGTCCAGGTAGAACTGGAATTCATTATGTATTATCAGGGTGGCCTTGAACTCATGGTGACCCTCCTACCTCTGCTTCCCAAGTGCTGGGATTAAAGGTGTGTGCCACCACACCCAGCTCCTCTGACTTCTTTTTTCATATTATACTGCCTACCAAAGACCAGGACCAAGGCAAGAGGAACATGCACAGGTCTCCGAGAGCACTGTTCCCTACAATCCTACTGCAAATGTGGAAAAAATGGCTGCAAAGGAACAGGAAGTCCTGACAGCTGTGGCTCCTGGAACAGGTAACTAGAGCTTTCTGAGACCATGAAATACCCGGATGGTTATCAATACCTTTCTTCACATACAGGTAATCAGGCAAGGAAGGAAGAAGCAGATGGGTGGTTTAACCAGCAAGCTCCTCCTCCTGTGAGCACCTCGTGCTGGGAGACTTTCAGAGGCTATTCAAGGAGGTGGGCATGAGAATCAATGCCCAGCACCGCAGAGCTGGGAGAGAAGAACAAGACAGCATGGCTCATTGAAGAACTTTGTAGGGGGGTCTTCTTGGCAAAACCACATTTAGCGGATCCCTGCAGGAAAGACAAATGCTGGGCAGATGATGGAAGGGTATTAACAAGCAGACAGAGAAATACTGGCTAAAACCCATATCCAGGAGGGAAAACAGCTGAAGTCCCTTGTAGAGGTAAGCACTGACATTGTGGCAGAGTGGCTAAGAAGTAACTATAGTGTGAAAACACTACATGTTCGCTCTCAGTTAATAGCATACCTAGTAGCCATAGATTGATACCAGAAAAACTTCAATGCCAGGAATGGGATACCATGCAGTGAGTTGTTGGCCAGAGAAGTTCCTGAGCCCCCACCCCCCAAAAATTACAGATCATTGCCAAATCTCTTGGTTGCCCAGCAGAATGAGATGGTATGACTCTATTACTGAAGACCACATATACTTGGGCTTCAGGTCATTGAGAAATCAAGCTGGAGCTGAGCTGGAAACCTCCTCCCTGTTAGTCAGCTGACAGAAAGCTGGAAAAAGCTATGGCTGCATGCAGCCCTGTGGGAGAGAGAAGACATCAAAGTTGGTGAACAGCAATGAACCTTGCAAGCCTTAAGACTGGCCAGCCAGGCCAAATTATCTAACTGGAGCAATAGTGGCACTTCTATTGTGGGAGAAACCAATTGATCTCTAATTGGACTGGAGGCCCACTCCACAGGAAGGGAATACATGCATGGTATGAAGACCTAGTCAAAAGCCTATGGCAAGGGAGGTCATGAACCCTAGGAGAGTAATGCTTGCTATTGCCTGGCTAAATACATATATTAAGCCCACCAAGCTGCCTTATAAGCACTTTTTTAAAAAAACTGAGCATACCCATATAGTAATGCTACTCTCACTCTTATCTAGAGAAGCTTCTCTTTTTCAGATGGTGGTGACCACTGGGATAACTCAAAAGACATCATAGTGCAGAGAAGAAATGACAGTGGAGTGTTCAGCACTGGGACATCCCTATCACATTTCCCAAGGCTCAGGGTCTATTACAGAAGAGGTGGCAGAAAGATTGTAAGAGCCAAAGGAAGGGTAGGACTGCAACTTCCAGATACAAAGTTGCTTTGATATTCATGACCTTGATAACTCCTACACAAAATGGGAGGAAAAGATGATGATAACAAAACAGGAACTAACTGAGAGGGTAAGAGATATGGGGAGACCATAATGGTTATTTGCCCATAATTATGGAAGCTATAAATATAATTTTAAAAAAAAGGTAGATAGGTGTGGTGGTGCATGCCTTTAATCCCAGTACTTGGGAGGCAGAGATAAGAGGATTGCCGTGAGTTCAGGCCACCTTGAGACTACATAGTGAATTCTGGGTCAGCTTGGGCTAGAGCAAAACCCCACATGGAAAAAATCATAGATAGATAGATAGATAGATAGATAGATAGATAGATAGATAGATAACCAGGGTTACAGCTCTAAGGTGTGCTTGGGGACTGATTTTAATTCCAGCCCAAATGTGTGGAGAGAGCAGTTTGAGCTCTGGATATTTGTTTGTGGTGCTGGCTGTTGGTTTTTCTCTTCTCATATCTGTGAAAGTGATCCAAGCTTCTTCCACACTGATGGGATTTGCCCTGGATCTGTAAACTAAAATAAACCCCTTCCTCCCATACACTGTTTCCGCTTGGATGTTTGTCCTAGCAACTTGGAGCTGACTACAATACCATCCAAGTGGAAGGGAGTCAGGAGCTCTAGGCCTGGAGCTCAAGGACAAGTGCTTTATAATGGACAAGGTATGTGAGTCATTGATGGGTGTTGCATGGGACAATGGTGTTGATGGCCTGTCATCTATGCCTCCTCCCTTCTGAGAACCCACTTCCTCCTGGACCCTGATCACCAATCGTCACTCAGAGGCTCACTTGCTGAGTTCAAAAGTTAGCATGTACTTCCACATTGTCTGCTAAACACTTTAAACCATTTCTATCAGTATGTTTATGGTTGCAGTTTTGGGGGAAAATGTCTAGCAATGTTTGATGTCAAGCAACAAACAGAAGAGAACATTTCTAGTCCCTGTCATGTGGAGTCCTTCAAGAGGCTGAATCACACTAAGCACTGCACAAAAGAATTTCTTGCAGAAAGTTCCCAAGAGGACAGATGACAGGGCATACATTTCTTGCCCAGAGGCAGAGCCTCATGAGAAGGCATTATCCTCCTTCTTTAGTTTTTCTTCAGCACCAGAGACATATGTCACCAGATAAGTTATCATGACCTCTAACCGGGGATCTGCTGAAGTTCACATGTAGAGGAAGCACTTTATCCCAGCAGATAGGTTCTAGAAGCCACCTACCTCAAGCAGAGGCAACTGGCCTTGAACTGGCAGCTTATAATGAATGACCCAGATCAGTTTCTCTCTCTCTCTGAGGCTCAGCTCTTAATTGTTTCTTTCTTTTTTGACATAGATTATGAAGTGCTTATCAATGCAATTTGCTCTACACTATGTACATCTACCTGCCTTCAACCCAACCTTCCAGCCATCTATTCTTGGTGAGGAGCATGGGAGATGCAGATAAGCTAGATCTGGCCATGTCTTCACAGGGCTTGCGGTCTACTTAGCCACCTTGTACAATGGTTCATTGTACTTTCCACTTGTCCTTTTAAATCCTCTCCAAAAAATAGAATTTATATCAAAACTATATCTGCTTGCTATTGTCCCAAAGTGGAGCCCACAGAGTTTTAGGCTGTCAGTGAGGGGCACAAACTCAGAAGCCTTCCTCAACATCCAGTAATCTCCACCCCAAATAAAGCAGGTCTGTAATATGCAACACCAATGCTCACTGGTGGAAAGGTCAGATGTGTTAAGAAAAACACTACATAAAGAACACAAACAAAAACAGGTGCACTTGAACATGGATCCTTGTCATGGCTTGATCCAGGTGTCCCACACAAACAAATGTGTTCTGAATGATCAACCCCCAGCTGATGGCAGTTTGGGTATTAGAACCTTGCTGGAACTGTGTTGTTGGGGGTGGGCTTATGGGGGTTATAAGACAGCTTCCCCTTGCCAGTGTTTGGCACACCTTCCTGCTGCTGTTTGCAGTGCTGTGGCAGAGGTGCTGTCCACACCTCTGCTCATGCCATCATTTTCCCTGCCTCGATGGAGCTTCCCCTCGAGTCCGCAAGCCAAATAAACCCATTCCTCCACAAGCAGCTTTGGTTGGGTTCTTTCTGTGCAGCAACAGATAAAGTTGACTACAACAATACTGAATGAAGGAAAATGTATTAAGCAAATCAATTTTGGAGGAATTGGAAGCCAGAGCCTACAAAAGGTTAGGAACCAGAAGACACAGTTGGAGGACCATGATGGGAGCCAAGGAGACAGTGTGATATTGACATGAAAAAGAGAGGAAGCACAGACCTGAGCTTGTCTGGAGGGGATCAGCTTCTTCCAGGGAAATTCAGAGTGGTTCAAGAAGGGGGAAGATGAGGACTGTGCAGCAGCTGAATCCTAGAGATTAGGTTGGAAGGCGAGCCAACAGTATTCCCTTGACTCTGTGTTTTTAAAGAATTCTTTCCATATTTTATTCCTAGTCATTACATATGACACACAGAGAACAATGACTAGAAGCTATTTGTCTGCAGCTCTATATTTGGTTAGCTTTAATTTTTTTTTTTTGTTTTGCAGAGCTTAAGAAGCTACAACACTGCAAGAAGAATAATAGGACTTTTGTTTTCATGGAGCTGTGCCAGGAAATAGTATTTCTCATTTTTGCTGGCTTGCTCCATGGACAAGCTGACATATCACTCAGAAGCTGAGCTGAGATCCTGGATCCAAGCATGAGCAGTCTGTACCTTCAGGCTACAGGCTTCAAGAATGTCCACGTGCAGGAACCAAAGGCCAGCCCAACAGTGTCCTCATTGTGGTGTACACCTCAGCCCCACTGACTGGCTTTATAGAATCAGACTGTGGCAACAAGTTTGGAATCTTTGTCAAGGTCATATGCATCATGGTATCATGGTGGAAAGAGCTCTGGAGCTAGTCAGTCTTCATAAAGAATCCCACAGGCACCATGCAATCTTTGAATGGCATGACCTTGGACAAGTGAATCAACCTCTGGAGCCTCTGTCTTCCTATCTCTGAGATGGAGATGACAATAACTGATCTCTGGGGCTGAAAGTGGGCACTGAGGGAAGTAGAGATGGCAAGCATGCCACAGGTGATCAGGAAATGTAAGCTGCAGTCCTGGACCTCTCACAAAAAAAGCACTTCTGCCTAGAGAAGGAAGCAAGCCCTTCATTTCTGGAAGAGGACATGTCTACCCTGGGGATTCTCTCAGATCAGTTTGCACTGCTTAACTGGACAGGGAGAACTGCTCACTGTGGTGGAATTTGGCTATACTCCTGGTGACATTAATCCATGATAGCTCTATGCCTGTCTACGCCTGGTGACACCACGCCTTGGGCTCTAGCTGCCTCTGAAATAGCAGGGTGCCTAGAGGTAAGGAGTGACCTAAAGGCACCTCACACTGGGGAATCTGAAGTTAAGCCCATCACTGGAAAGAGAATCAAGAAGAGACAGGCAGGGGGCCCTAGACCCAGTGGGGATTCAAGGGAGAAGAACAGGTTAGAAATGTAAAATGGTAGTTTTTGAAGACTGGACACAGAGAAACACAGGCCATTCAGTGTGGAGGAGTCATCAAAAAGTAAAACCAGCAGCAGACATTTGACTTCAGGGACACATGGAATGTTGCCTTTCACTGGAACAAAGGGCCCTGGGCTTTGAAGAGCCTGTAGAGAGGCTACAAAGCTCAGAGAATCAAAACATGCTGAGGAGCAAGACAACCTGGCACAGGTTCTGAAGAGCAGGGAGGAGGTGGTTACAGCCCCTCTCCTAATTACCTCCATAGCCATAGAGCCATCCCTCCCCATTGAAGATGAGCAGCTACTGCGCATGTATGTCTCCAGTTGATCCGTGCAGACATGAAGCTAATAAGATGTAAATGCATGGATAAAAACCCTGAACAGTGAACCTGGCAAGAAGTTACTCTGCAATACTACCTGTGTCATTATTAACATCAGCCACCCAAAGTAATCTCAGCCATATTAGTACTGAGCTAATGAAGAAATACATGTCATAAAAGAAGAAATTAACACATAATAAACATTGTATCTTCCAGAATGAAGCCATTAAATATTGATCAGGTAATTTAGGAGCAACAGGAGGCTGCAGCCCTGCAAAGCTATACCAGGAAACATGGTATCACGCCTGCTCCCAGTTAACAACACATGGAGTTCACAGAGACTGTGCTGGCATATACTTCCTGAAAGGACATGCTGGCCGAGGGGGTTCTGTACCCCAGCTGGAGCAGATTACCATAGGTGACACCTTCAGCATGGACCAGGCAGGGTACCACTGGTAAAGATCAGATTGAGCCCCAATGACATTTATTATGAAATTACCAAATCAGTGGTGTGCCAAGCACTAGAAGCCCTTGCTACCACACCCTTTGAATGGGTACATGGCTCCCATTCTGCTAGCTGAACCCAAGCACATTCACACACAGAACACATACCTACTTATATACCTTCACACACACATACACATATATATTCTCTCACATATACACTCCTATGCACTTAAAATTTATATACATATGCTTACTTATATACATATATTCACATACATATACAACTCATGTACTCACACAGACATGCAACTCACACCCATATGTATTCATAAATATATACTCACGCACATGTGACTCACACATACACAGTCAAACTTGCAGATTTACATATCCAAATACACAGGCCTAAACATACTCTCACAGGCCTGCACATCTACATATATACTCATTAGATGCACTTAAACATTAACCCATGAACTCTTCATGTATACATATATATATATATATATATATATATATATATACCCTACATTCTCATACAGATTCTCACCCTCACATATGTGCACATATACACACAACATACATTCTCAAATACAGACTCCTACTTGTACATAGGCCCACTCACACATATCTTTAACATTCTGCATGAGATATGGCCTCCACCCCCATTATTCCTTTGTCCTCCATTTTCTAACCTCTCCTAATCTTTCCACCTCGGGCCCCTGACTGGCTGCCTCACCTCATCCCCTTCATCAATTATCTGATACTATTTCTCCAACTTTTGAATTTCTCATGGACTCAGATCTGTATCCTTCTGCTTGTTCCCACCTGTTCCAGATTAACATCTTGGCAGGTCAAGTCTAACTCTCCAACCTCCTGCTCTGGTAGGGTGAAGCCCTAAGATTCATTCCAGTCCCCAAGTTAGAAGTGGATGTGAAAGGATTGCCCTTAGTTATCCTAAGGAGCAGGCGGAGCTTCAGTAAAGGCTGTGCCCCTCACCATCCTGGGGCTCTTACCTCGTTCACAAAGACCCAGTGGCTGTCCTTGGAAGCCAGGTTGGTCTCCACAGCCTGTGAAAAGAAAAAGAATATACATGAACAGAAGCAAGCTAGCAGCTGACAGACATAGGATGATTGTTGAGATGGGGTTTATAAACATTGCTCTTGTAGGATTTTCTCTTCACAAAACATGATGTCTGCTGGGGCCCTCTCTGGCTGCCTTAGCCACAGAGGCATTATATGAATGAATACAGACATCTGATTTCCTGCTGTTCTTCCACACTCTCCTGCACCAGCCTGAAGCAAGGCTAGAGGCTCCGATTCCTAAAGGCATCACAGGGCCACAAGGCATGGCCACAGCCTCTCTTCCTCAAGGATACCTGCAAACAAGAATTGATCAGAAATCCCCAAAGGACAACTGGCCAACATCCCTGTCCTACTTTCCTTGACCAATTACGTGTCAGCTAATGTGTTAAGCCTCCTTTCCCCACATGGAGATAAATTGTACTTTGCTGCAGCCTTTTTCCAGAGGGTGCAACTCATGCAGAGATCAGGATTGGTGGAGAGAAGGGGCAGCTACTGCAGATTGGGATAAAACACACCCGCCTCCCTCTGCAATTACTGGAGAGCAGACAGCTCTGTGGGAAGAGCCCAAACTGCTCACAGACCAGAGGGCAGGGCCCCTCCTAGCACCACCCATTCTCCTTCTAAGTGCCAACCTTTACTTCTCTTCCTAGCGATGTCTGTAGCTAGAGAAGATAAGTCCTTCGGTGATCCATGGAATAAGCATGATATGGAAGAGTCATAGCCGAGTGCTCCTAAGTAGCCAGCTTCATTTCTTCAAGGATGTGTTCCATGATCCAACAGCAATTGAGGACCAACCATGTTTCAGTGCTCTGCCTAAGCCCCCTCACATCCTGGTGGGATATTGATTACCCAGCATCCCTGTGTGTTCACTCCCAACCAACACCCATGTTTCTGGCTGCCAGAACACTACTTGGCACTCATGCTGCCTAGGAATTTATGGCCCTCACCAAGGAGTAAAATGGCACAAATTCAGATCCAATCTGGCTTGCTTGCTGATGGAGACTTCTTCCAGTGTCATTTCAGCTGTTTGGAGAATCTCACTGAAAAATGGTATCAGGTGGCTTAACTTTCTTCATTTCCCAGTCCTACATCCCTAACCCCTATCAGCTTGCTGTTCTAATTCCTCTGGGAACATTTCTTAATAAACAATTTTCACATAAGCTCTCCTCTCAAAGTCTGTAAGCTCAACTTAAAACAAACAACTCCTGTTTAAGAATTAAATGGTGAAATTTTAATGTCATTACATATAAAGCCACTAGGCCAGGAATGAGCTCAGTAGACGATCAGCTAATACAAAAGGTTACCTACCTGATTCCATTAGTCTTTTTGTCTCCTGCCTGCTCTTCATCCTGTGGTGTATTTTGGAGGTACACAGGTGTACAATACCTCATGTGTCACTTCCTTCACTAGACAGACTGGCCCTGCCATGCCCTCGCAACTATCCTCCAGCTCCAAGATATGTGATTCACCCAGGAGCCATGCCCTTGCCATCACAGTGGCCAAATAGTGACAGAAAAAAAAAAACAAAACAAAACAGGTGCAGCCTTGCAACATGGTAGGTACTGCATCCTCAATCCTCCCAGAAGCCCCTCAAAAGAGGCCAGTATGGTACCTGCCTTCCTCTTGGCCATGGTGTACTTCTGCAGCCACACATTACATAGGCATCTTTGGAGAAGAGCTGACAAGGTGAATCAAAGGAAGTTCCTGTATCCTTCAGGTGGCTGGAGAGGAAAGTTGGCCTTCTGCTCCAGTGGGCTCTTACTCACTCACCTCCAGTAGGTGGAGAGACTGGTTCCCTGCATCAGGCTAATGCTTGAAGCTGGTCACCATGGCCATGGGGCAATCTTCATAACGGATCAATGGTAGGATCTGCACGTGGACCATGGACAAGCCAGGATTGAGGTCTTAGTGAACATGAGAGACTGTTGCAGTGGCCCAAAGCCTCGGTGCAGTATGGGAAAACCAGCTAAGATGCCATGAGTCCTTCGAGATACAACCAAGCCGCCAGAGCCCATGTTCTTGGCTCATGTAGACTTGATGCAAATGCAAGTGTTCAGAATAACTGAGGAGGTTCCCAAGGGATCAAGTTGATTTTGTTCCAGATTTTTTAACAGAGGAGGTGGCAGCTGCCAATGGTGGTCAGAGTGCATGGAACAGACCGAGAGGATGGACAGAGACAGCCTGTAGAAGGATGCATGGTGTGCAGAGGCAGAGGTGGATGCCCATGAACATCCATATATCACCCTCTGCAGAGAAAAACCTGATGTCATCTGCTAAAGGAAATGAAAGGTGATTCTTTTTCCCACCCCTGGGGAGCCAAGAATAGATGGGAAAGTGTTTCACTGCTCATGACCAACAGTCTCATGTAAACCTGAGTCTCGTCTATCCTGGCCAATGCAGTAACAGTGCTTCAGTGGGCATGAGATGGAGCATCGTCATGCTATTTTGTGGGCTCATTGGGAAATGGGACATCTGAATTCTGCTCTGGCCACCCTAATAAGCCATGTTTTCGACAGAGATTGAGATCCAGGCTAAGTTCCAGCTCCTAGATGCCTAGCAGGCTCTGGACAGAAAGCAGGCCCTTAGCACAGCAGGAATGGCAGGTGCTGGGCATCATGCCTAGATTGGGACCAGAGAGGGTTTGCAAGACAGTTCACAGCTGCCCCTCAATCATGTAGTAAAGAGAAACAGTTCAGGTGGACAGAGAAGACAGGGAGCTGGCCACATCATAAGAAACAATTCCAAATGATAATGCAAATGGGCCATAAGAGCCAGATTTAACACAACATCTACTCCACTCCAGAACCCACACATTTCATGTGTTCCCAACAGCCTACATAGGTAGCTACTTCAAGACAGGAGCTTGAGATCTCAATCTAGACACAGATGTTGCAGAAAGGGCTTTAGCTAGTACTCAACGGAGACTATTGTAGCACCTAAGACCAAGTCTGTATGCTTAGCTCTGAGTCAGGCTGGTATCTAGAAGGCCCAGTAAGTACACAAGCCTGCCATGACAACAGGAACAAAGTAGCTTTGGGTTCTCATATCTGAGAAAGCCAGCCCAAGCAGCAACACCTTCCTTCTCCTGGCCAACATGTTCTCGTATGCCCAAGACTATTATTCTTCCACTTGCATTCTTAAATGTGAGCCTGTTTCATTTCATTTTGGCCCAAAAAACAACTAAATGAAGTGGAAAAAACCTCCACATGGAAATCTTCCAAATCCATAACTAAGGATTTATTTTATAAAGTGTATTTATAAAAAATGCCACCAATTATTTACGTGTGTATTAATTGTTGGCCACTTATCTAGGCACCCCCCCACGAACCCTGGCAGCACAAGGAAATGAAAGCTTGTTGGCAATTAGCATCTTTTTAAAACCCCACTTATACCACTCGAGAACATTCCCCCAATGGAGCCCCGGACCTGGCACTTTCCCAAGGACAGATATTGAGCTAACTTTAAAAGACCCATGCTGCCTTTGCAACAACATGCTATTCAGAAACAATTCTCCCCCCCATACACACACACCAGCAAAGCAGGGGAGCAACTGGCTGCAGATGACTGGTGATGATGGGGAATTTGAGGATCCTGTTTACCAGAACATCAGCAAAGCAGCCACCATGACTCTTGGGTTTCAGAAACAATGCCAGGAAGCAAGCAACTGAAAGGGGAATTATCCTGAGGTGTCTGTAGCTGCACTGGGTCTCCGAGGTGTTGGCCTTCTTTGACAGAGGCACTCCTGTTTACACCAACCTTAGTGCCAAAAAAACCCCTTTGGGCCTTTCCTTCAACAGAAACTGTCCTAAAATTCCCTACCTCTGGCTCCATCCTTGGTCATAGATACCACTGAGGAATCTTGACCCAAAAATATCTTTCTAGCAGCCAGCCAGGACCATGGGGATCCAAGAAAATCTGGACATAGGGAAAGGTAGTTCTGCTTGGAATGGGAAAGGGAGAGTGTTCTTGGAATATCTATTATGCTGAATTGGGGGTGAAGAATGAAGAAATCCCTATAAAATCAGCTATATATGAACAATTTTTACTCAGTCTTTGAATGTCCCCTGCCTCTGTCTGCTCTGTGGTCTGAGTGGGAGATAAACAGCCAGTCCAAACTGGACAGAGGGCAGGAGTAGCAACCCAGAGCCTCTAGGGGAGGAAGATTCATTACAGATTGTTTGCAGCTCCTTCAGATGAAATAAGAGACAGGTTCCAGGCTGTGCGGAACATGCAATTTACCGTAATAAAAAGTGAGAATATGCTACATGCGGACAATTTATGAGGAAACGTTAATATCAGCAGAAAAATGAAACAGAGTCTGCTCACAGGCACGATCGGTCTAATAAGATCAACTCGGTTCTTTCTACTAGTCTGCGTAGAGTTTACAGTTATCCTGGTTAAGGACCGCATATGAGGGAGAATATGCGGCGTTCAATTCTCTGTTCAAGTGTTCACTTAGTAAGATCTGCTTGAAGTCAGACCATTTTTTCCTAAATTTTGATATGTCATTTTTCCTTTCAGCTGAGTAAAATTCCTTTGTGTAAATATACCACAGAAGCACCCTTAATACTCATCCACCACGACTCAAGGAACTGTGCGGAAGAGGGGTCGGAAAGATTGTGAGAGCCATGGTGGAGGAGACTATCCAGAGGCATGGCACCCATCAGTAACAACATACTAGGGCCAGGAGAAACTGGCCGAATACTAGGCTATCCATGGTCCCCTGTCACAAGGACTGATCCAGAAGACCCACGGAGGAGGATATCCAACTGGTTGGGGAAGTGGGAGGGGGAGCATCGGAGAATTGGGGATAACAACTCATTGTTTGCCCACTAAATAATGTAACTTATTATGGACAATGAACAATTTTTAAAAATAAATAAATAAATAAATAAATAAATAAATAAATAAATAAAGTAGGCAGATGAAGAAAAAAAAAAAGATCAACTCAGAGAAGTGAAACCAGGCAATGCAATGAGTATTGGCTGATGGATACATGGATTTTAATTAGTGATCTATAATATCCCCACCACCTGGAGGGCACAAAAACCAAATAAGGCTGTCTGCATTGTCGTTTGCATGGATACTTAGGCTGTATCCTGAAGGGAGGCCACAGGAGCCTGGCACTTCTACCCAATCTTGTCTCACAGACGAATGAGTGAGGTTTTCAGGCCCCTGGCCACATGGAGGCTATCCTGCAATCTCTTTGAGAACTGAAATCTACAGTAGAACAAACCACTTCTGATCTTATTTATGTTCCAATCTTCTTTGCAAGAGCAGCCACTGCCTCTGCAGTGTGGGCTGTGAACAATCGAATGAGAATTTGCCTTCACTCCAGGGCAAGGAACAGAGACTTTGGGTGGCATCTGGCTGCTTGGAGCCATTTCTCATACATCTGCTGTTCAACTCCAGCTTAAAACAATTTTCAGATACAAGCACACAAGCAAAGCAAAGTTCCAAGCTGATTAGCAATGTTTTCTTCTCCTTCCCATGGGTATTTTTCCATGTTCATACCAGAGCTTGCAAAGGCGCTGCTTGTATTCAAAGGCTGGCTCCAGGGACCCACCACATCTGATGCTGTTGAAGGAGGGCATGGGGAATGTGTGAGGCAGGAGAGTCCCTCATGGCACAGTAGGCTCACATCACACCCCAGAGGCCTGCCCTCCCATATATGGCTGTCAGCCCCAGAGACCCAGGCCCCAAGTGGGGACAGCCACTGGAATTAAGAGTCCATCATGTCAAACTGCTCAATTAAAGCATCAGTCTCCAAGGTTAACACCACAACCCCATCAAATCATGTGCAATGTGCTTGGGAATAGCTTCTGCACATGGTCCTAATTCCTTTCCTCAATCCAAATTGTTTTTAAAAGAGGGAAGCGTTTGAATTCTTTTTAAAGCAATAAAGTTGAAAGTAGCAATTCTTTAGCAAGCTGATAAGAGCTGCTGGGTATAATTTGTATTCTTTTTTATGAGTCTGACTTTCTGGAGAATGGAACACAAAAAAAAAACTATCTTCTTTTCAGTTCTGAAGACAAGAACTTTTTCTTCCTCGGGTGTGTTGGGAGGAACTTCCTGGCTCAGGTAACAAGTCCCTGATTTGGGAAAGCTGAGGAGGTGCATGTGGACTCAATGGGGAGGTAGAGAGGACTTAGAGATAACTACAGCATAAATTACAACTGACATAGGCAACTTTGACACTCAACTTAGGTCTCTGTACTGGAAAAACTGACCAGGAGATCTTGGTGGGACATACAGAGGGATTAGGGAATAAGGGATATATTTGGCAAATTTGATAACTGCTGGGGATGAAAGCAGTCTATTCTCTTTTTAAAAATTTTATTTACTGTGCATGTGGCAATGGACGAGCAGCAGCATCACCAGGACTATCTCCGTAAAGTAAAGGTTTGATTTTCCAGCTGGGATCCAAACCTTGGACCCCAGCCTGCCCTGAACCCAAGCCCACCCTCTTCCCAGCTCCTGCACCAGTCCACACAGGGTTCCCCAGTGGCTCTCTGCTCCTCAGAGGAATGGGGAGCTGCCCCTCCCCCACCCCAAGCTCCCGCCATTGCCCATTGTCTCCTCCCAGCCTCTTCCCTAGCCCTTGCCGGCTGAGCAACTTTCCCTCCCTGGGCCCCTTCCCTCCAGCACCTGATCCCTGGGCATACCTGTCTCCCCAACCCACCAGCACAAACAGGCAGACGTTCTCCTTGGGAAAACTGACCTAGAATGGTTGCCGGAAGCCCACTCTGGACTGCAGCTGCCAAGCAGGGCCAAGCCTCAGGCAGATAACTGGGAACCTCTGCCACTGCTGGGAGGACAGGTTCAGGCGGGTACCGGGGAATGCTGCGCCACTGCCAGAAGGGCACAGATGGCTTAGGCAGGTACCAGGGACTCCGTGACACTGCTAGGAGGGCACAGGCAGCTCAGGCAGATATCAAGGACCACTCACCATTGCCCGGAGGGCACAGGCCAGTACAGATAAAGATCTGAGCATATCTGGGGACAGAACACCCAGACAGGAAAGATTTCTGTTTAAGAACAAACCTGGTGATAATTCCACTGGAAGCAAAGTGGGCTGAACAAAACTACCCAGGGGGCCTGAGTCCTACTCCCCTACCTGGACATGGGCAGAAACCAAGGAAGAAAAAAAAAAAAAACGACAGAAATTAAAGACAGAACTCACCAACTCAGGGCCCCTAGTCCCATTATGGAACAGGAAAGTAGCAAGGAAGTGGAGACAACAAATATAAAATACCAAAGAGAGAATAATAGGACTCCTGAAAACAATTGCAATGCAAACATGAAGCAGTTAATGGCAGAAATGGAAACTATGAAAAAAGACATGAATGAGATGAAGCTCAACAACACAAACATATACTCCAGACTGAATTTAATGGAAAGAAATAGGAATGAATTAAGAAACACATTAAGTGAATTAAGGTGAAGCGACTACAGGAGGAGCTAGACAATCAATTGATTAAATTTGATGAGGACTTAAGGAAACTTACAAATTATTTTCAGGAATCCCTAGCAAAAACAAAATTAGACTAGAAATTGGATCTCACCAAAGAATTGGAGACTATAAACAAAATTAAAGCAGAAACCAAAAATGAAATAGAGTTGTCAAAAACCTCCCTTGAATCAATCAGTCCCAGAGTTGACACTCTAGAGAACAGACTCTCAGACCTTGAGGACAAGACAGAAGGAATTAATAAGGATGTCATAGGTTTCAATAAACTCAAGAAATCAAGTGAGCAAAACTTGAGGGATCTATGGGATAAAGAGGCCCAAAATAAGAATCATGGGGATCCCAGAGGGAGAAGAAGCCCAGGCTAAGGGCATAGGAAATATTTTCAACAGAATTATTCAAGAAAACTTTCCCTATCTAACAAGAGAAAGCCCACTCAACTTTCAAGGTGCCCAGAGGACTCCAAACAGACAGGACATGAAGAGGAATTCTCCAAGACACATTTTAATCAATATGCCTAACATAGACAGTAAAGAGAAAATGCTCAAAGCTGCAAGAGAAAAGAAAACCGTAACCTATAAAGGAAAATCCATCAGACTTACCTCAGACTTCTCATTAGAAACCATGAAAGCCAGAAGGGCTTGGAACAATGCTTTTCAGGGCCTAAAGAAGTATGGCATTAAACCTAGACTACTGTACCCAGCAAAGCTATCCCTCATAATAGATGGAGAATTGAAAGTGTTCCATGAAGTAAACCAGCTTTATGACAATTTGAAAACAAAGCCAAAACTACAGAAGATTCTACAGGAGATAGCCCACACAGAAGAAACAAGAAATCTACCTCAGAAGAGTACCAGAGATCAGGCATGGTAATTACAGTCAGTGTGCTAATAGCAGCAGCACAGACACCAACCCCCATTAACCCTTCAACATGTCAGGGCTGAAAGCAAACCTCACAGTTATATCTCTGAATATAAATAGACTTAACTCCCCTATTAAAAGACACAGACTTGAAGGGTGGATCAGAAAAATGGACCCTTCCATCTGCTGCCTTCAGGAAATGCACCTTACCTCAAAAGACAGTAATCTTCTTAGAGAAAAAGGATGAAAAACAGTTTATCAGCATGTGGATGTAAAAAGCAAGCAGGTGTGGCTACATTAATCTCTGATAAAACAGACTTTACACCAAAATCAATTAAAAAGGATAATGATGGTCACTTCTTACTCAACAAAGGAATGATCCAACAGGAAGATATCTCCATCATCAACATATACGCACCAAATTTGGATGCAACACAGTTCATAAAGGAAACTCTACTCAAAAATAAAGCAGAAATAGACTCTAATTCCATTATAGTAGGAGACTTTAATACACCTCTATCATCTCTAGACAGATCAACCAAACAGAAGATCAGCAGGGATATAACAGAGCTCAATAACACCATTGACCAGCTAGGGATAACAGATATTTACAGAACATTCCACCCCAAAGACACAGAATATACATTCTTCTCAGCAATACATGGGACCTTTGCTAAAATTGATCATATAGTAGGCCATAAATCATCCCTAAACAAATTCAGGAAGATTGATGTAGTTCCTTGCATCATATCAGACCATGATGCATTAAAGGTAGAAATTAACAATGGAACAGGATCCAGAAATTACACAAAGTACTGGCGCCAGAATGATTCACTCCTAAAAAATAATTGGGTCATCCAAGAAATAAAACAGGAAATTCAGAATTTACTAGTAATAAATGATGAGGATAACATATCTTATCAGAACTTGAGGGGCACAGTGAAGGCAGTCCTAAGGGGGAAGTTCATTGTGCTAAATGCCTTCATACCAAAGACAGAGAGGTCTCAAATCAATCACCTAACCACCCACCTAATATCATTGGAACAGATAGAAAAAGCTAACCCGAGGAGCTCATGACATAAGAAATAATTAAAATCAGAGATGAGATTGATGAATTGGAAATCAAGAAAATGATTAAAAAATACATACATCAAAGAGTTGTTTCTTTGAAAAAATTAATAAGATTAGCAAACCCCTGGACAATCTAATCAAATGAAGAACTGAGAAAGCCCAAATCAACAAAATCAGAAAGGACAAGGGGGAGATCACAAGAGATCCCGAAGACATTGGAAGTATCATCAGGTCATACTTCCAAAACGTCTACTCCACAAAATTAGAGAACCTGGAATTAATGGATAAGTTTTTGGACACCTACCAACTACCATGCTTAACCCAGAGGATATAAAATCACTAAATATACCTATCACATCCACAGAGATTGAAGATGTAATCAAAAACCTTCCCAAAAAGAAAAGCCCAGGACCAGATGGTTTCTCAGCTGAATTCTACCAAGCCTTCAGCACAGAGCTGAAACCACTATTCCTGAAGCTTGTCAGAAGCAAAAAAAAAAAAAAAAGAGGGAAGGCTCCCTAACACTTTCTATGAAGCTTCCATTGCCCTAATCCCCAAACTAGGCAAGGATGCAACAAGAAAAGAGAACTATAGACCCATAGCTCTGATGAACTTAGATGCAAAAATCCTGAACAAAGTCCTAGCAAACCGGATACAACGCTACATCAAAACTATTATCCACCCTGACGAAGTTGGCTTTATCCCAGAGATGCAGGGATGGTTCAACATACGCAAGTCGATAAATGTGATACACCACATTAATCGGCTCAAACACAAAAAACACATGGTTATCTCGATAGATGCGGAGAAGGCCTTTGACAAAATTCAACACCACTTCATGTTCAAAGCTCTGGAAAGAATAGGCATAGATGGCCTATTTCTCAACTAAATAAAGACAATTTGCAAAACTCCTAAAGCACAAATCATTCTCAATGGGAATGACTCAAGGAGTTCCCACTCAATTCAGGAACAAGACAAGGTGCCCACGCTTACCACTGCTCTTTAACATACTGCTTGAAGTTCTAGCCGAAGCGATAAGACAGGAGAAAGGCATTAAAGGGATACAAGTCGGAAAGGAAGAAATTAAACTATCCCTCTTTGCAGATGACATGATCCTTTATATATGAGACCCAAAGAATAGTATCAATAACCTCTTGAAGGTGATTAATGCCTTCAGCAAAGTGGCAGGATACAAAATTCACACACAAAAATCAGTAGCCTTTCTATACGCAGAAGGCAAGCAGACAGAAAAGGACATCAGAGAGACTGTCTCATTTTCTATAGCCTCAAAGAAAATCAAATACCTTGGAATATCACTAACCAAGGTTGTAAAGGACTTATATAAGGAAAATATTGAATCACTCAAGAAGGAAATAGAGGAGGATGTGAGAAGATGGAAAGATATTACATGCTCATGTTTAGGGAGAATCAATATAGTAAAAATGGCGATCCTGCCAAAAGTGATTTACAGATTCAATGCCATGCTGATAAAAATCCCAAACTCTTTCTTCACAGACATAGAAAAAATAAATAATCTCTAAATTTATTTGGAAGGACAAAAGACCTGGGATAGCTAAAACTATTCTATGTAAAAAACCTACTCAGGAGGTATCGCCATACCTGACTTCAAAACATACTACAAAGCCATAGTAACTAAAACAGCATGGTACTGGCATAAAAACAGACAGACAGATCAATGGAACAGGATTGAAGACCCAGCTTTATTTAGAAGTAACTTCAGTTATTTGTGTTTGAAAAGGGGGCCAACAATGTATGCTGAGCCAAAGATAGCTTCTTCAACAAATGGTGCTGGACGAGTTGGATAAAAACATTTAAAAAAATGAAAAATAGACCCACTCCTTTCTCCATGCACAAAAATCAACTCCAAAAGAATCAGAGACCTCAATATAAATTCTGTAACCCTGAACACCCTGGAAGAAAAAAGAGGAGGAACTCTATATGAAATAGGAGTAGGAAAAAATTTCCTGAGCAAATCTCCAGCAGCCCAGGAAATGCAACAATTACTTAACCAATGGGACCTGATAAGGCTCAAAAGCTTCTGTATAGAGAAACAAACCATACTCAGAGTCAATAGACCCCCATCAAACTGGGAGACAATTTTTACCAGCTACAACTCAGACAAAGGCCTAATCTCCAGATCTTACAGAGAACTCAAAAAAATACATAATAAAATCTTAAACAGCCCCATCACAAAATGGGGCACTGATCTCAACAGAGAATTCACAGAGGAGGAAACACAAATGGCCTTGTCCCATCTAAGAAAGTGCTCAGCATCCTTAAGCATCAGGGAAATGCAAATCAAAACCACAATGAGATACCACATTACCCCAGTCAGAATGGCAATCATAAAGAAAACCAACAACAATCATTGCTGGCGAGGATGTGGGAAAAAGGAACTCTCATTTAATGCTGGTGGTATTGCAAACTTGTTCAACTGTTATGGAAAGCAGTATGGAGACTCCTAGACAGAATGGACATAGAACTACCAATGGACCCAGCTATCCCTCTACTAGGCATCTACTGGCAAGATGTCACATCTCGATGCAGAAACATTTGTACAACTATATTTATAATAGCCAAGATTGGAATCAACCCAAATGCCCATCCATGGAGTAATGGACAGCGAAACTGTGGTATATTTACACAATGGAATTCTACTCAGCTTAAAGGAAAAAAGACATATCAAAATTTAGGAAAAAATGGTCTGACTTTGAGCAGATCTTACTAAGTGAACACTCAAAAGATCAGAGAATCGAACATCACATATTATCCCTCATAGGTAGTTCCTAAACTGAATAACTGTAAACTCTAAGCAAACCAACCAGAACTGAGTATTTGGGAGAGAGAAGTAAGAAGTGGGTGGGGGAGGTGATGTCTTAAACATGAAATTTAACCTAATCTGGTCCAAAATTATAAAACCCTCACGTGCACAATGTTCACTAATGAGCATGGAGTGGGCACCATCTGGCAAGTGGGGCTGAGAATGGAATGGGAGAGTGTCTAGGTTTGTGAAAAAACGAGTAGTCTAGCAGCTCCTGGTCCCAGCCACGGAATCCTTCCTTCACTGAGATGTTGACCAAAGTGACCCATGAGGTACCCAATACACTACAGGATTCTGTCAAAGCTCTTGATTATCAACCGCAGGCCTGAGGCGAGATCCTGTTACTGAAGAACCACAGAAAGCCATTTAACAGCACCGAGAGACCCTACGAGGTCCAGAATGGTAACCAGCCCCCAGATGGTAGTTAGTTCAGAGCTGGAACGCCCTGCATAAGCTGCCAGGGGAAACTGAACAACAACAGCTGGAATAAACAGAGACCACTGACATGAAACGCAGTAGGCCACCGTGAGTAGGCTGAACACACTGCCTACTGGGAGAGAACAGCGAACCATGAAAGGAGCACTTGTGCAATGGAGGCACCAAAGCCTGGGGGAGGCAATCAAAAGCTGACAATTTGGCCAAGAAATCCATTGAGTGAAGGGGAGTCCGTGACTGGAACTGGGATTTCAGGGTAAATTACAAAGGGAACCAATATCTTAGGACACCAAAGAGAAACTCACTTTACAAGTGATTTACAAAATCTACCAACAATAGAATCTAGCCAACTCAGGAAAGTATATCTCAATTAACCTATACTGATCTCACTCTCTGATGGAGATTCTGTTTGTATTTTCCAGAAGGAGCCGAGAGAGCTGTGGCTCTTCCAACCCTACCATTGAGCCACAGGCCAATAGCTGTCTTCCTGGCAAGAGATGTGCCACCCCAGACCTACCATGGAGGATCCACATGGAACCCTGCAGGCAGTGATGGGATAAGCAAGAGACCTATAACCACAGACAAACAGATCAACCCAGGATGAACCAGTGAAACAGACACCAACGATTTTAAACACAACCTCAAGCAGAAGCACAGAGGCCTCTAAGGCCTCAACTACAAAGCAGCTTTAACTCTCACCCACCATAACTCAGGGAACTGAGCAGAAGAGGGGGCAGAAAGATTGTAAGAGACATGGTGGGGGAGAATATCCAGAGGCATTGCCCACCTCAGTAACAACATGCAAAGGGGGGTGGAACCGGGTTGACTCCTAGGCTATTCACAACCCCCTACCCCATGGACTGATCCAGACTGCCCACGGAGGAGGATATCCAACTGACCGGGGACAGGGAAGAGGGAAATAGGGGAACTGGAGACATCAACACATTATTCCCTTATTAAGTGTATCTAATGTTGGATAATAATAAAAAAAAAGAAAATGGCCAAAAAAAATATTTACTTATTTATTTGAGAGAGATAAGAGGCAGATAGAGAACTAGTGTGCCAGGGCCTCTAGCCAGTGCTTGAACATGTGCCATCTAGTGCATCTGGCTTTACATGGGTGCTGGGGAATTAAACCTGGGTCCTTAGCTTTGCAGGCAAGCGCCTTAACCACTGAGCCATCTCTCTATCCCACAGTCCATTTTCTTTAGAATGCACAATATAAAATGTTTTATGATCTTATAGACAACCTCTCTCAAAATATAAAGGGCTACACAATTGGGTTTCAGAGTTGAGAATGGTTTAATTTTTAGCTCACAGCCCTGTGGGTCCCCAGTGACTCTGCACTCAACACCAAGAGTAAATAGGAACAGAATCAGACATCAATATGCCCCAGCTCCAATATCCATCTGTACTTCCAGCACACTGGAAAGGCCACACCCATAAAAAGATATTGCTTAGAAAGAAAGGGAACAGAAGTCTTTCAAAGAGACAGCATACCTAGGCCTGATTGCTTTGTAGAGATGGCTGAGTCACAAGCAAACACAGGTACTGAATGAGGCTTTGAGTCTAAAGGTATCCGATGAGGCAACACTCAATCCTAAGCAAAACTAGACATGCAGATTCAGCAACACATAGATAAATTATGGTACAGAAAATCTAATTCATATCAAGCATACTGTATCCATTTCCTTCACTTTTATCAATCAGTTTCTCTATGGCCTTACTTAGAGCAGCATTCTCATCTGAGTTTATTGATTGTATCATCACCACTTGCCTAGTTCTGTTCCATCTGGCCATTGCCTGACCTTGGAAGCTATTTCTGCCTATCAAACACAGACAAGGAAGTGTGTACTTGGAACTGCATAGTTAGATGGGGCCGACTGACATAGTGGAGAAGCTCTGAGAACCATATAGTGTTCTTCCTGCAGGATCTTGCCCACTGTATGGAGATTCACTGTCTGTTACCTTTTGATCCTGTGGCATTACCCAACCTGAGAACCAGAAATCTGTCCATTACACGTGATGCATCTTCACTGTGGATCCTGCTTTGGCTTAAAGGCAGAGGCAGGAGGATCCATAGCATAAATTGAGAGTTGCCACCTGAAATATAAGCAGGCACTGTCAGCAGAGCCCTACACTGGGCAGTGGAGTCTGGGTTTCACCCTACACATTGGGAGCTCCCCAACTGTGTTCCATTGAATGGAAAGGTCTCAGGGTATGCTAAAAGCTTTCTTGTAAAAACTGAAAATCTGGTAGTCAGCCCGTTTCTCCTGGCCCTAGTATGTTGTTACTCAGGGGTGTCTTGCCTGACTACTAGGCTATCCATGATCCCCTGCCCCAAGGACAGATGGCCCACGGAGGAGGATATCCAGCTGACTGGGGATGGGGAAGAGGGATATTGGGGAACTGGGAATAACAACACATTGTTTGCCCATTAAATAATGTAACTCATTATGGACAATAAAAAATTAAAATAAAAAAAACTGAAAATCTGTAATCAGAAGGTTTGAGATATACTGCATTTCTGTCCCACCTTGAAAGTCGCAATGCATACTAACAGAAAGTTCTCATGATATAGAAACTTGTCAAATTTGGCTTAACGTGCTGTTTGTCAAACAGCTTGTAGGATATTAGATTTCTTTGTTCAGGTGACATATTGCTATTGCACAGGGCATTAAAGTTGCAAGGAGTATTGAGGGGAATAAATGGCATTCTAGGCCTTGGGACCCTGGAGAGAAAGTCAGGATGGGAAGTCCCTGGTGGGAACTACAGACCAGAGAGCAAAGTTGGCCACATGGAGGTGAATTTCATGACCAGGAAATCAACTTATTTAGGAGATCAGTTGAGCATAGTTACAACGGTCCCCAAAAGTGGTATTGAGGCCATCAGCATGCCAGGCTTCATTTATGGACAGGAAAAAAATGAAGCTTGAAGTGGTTAGAAAGAAAACAATGAAGAGAAGTGGTAACTGATAGGAAATCAACTGGGGTTAGGTGGAAAAAAAATATGACATAACTTTTAGATTAAATTTCATAAAGTGAGAAAATGGATCATGTTCAATAGAGAATAGGTAAAGTCAGATTGACTTCTTGTGAGAACAGGAAACTGGACAAGCCAATCTTAAAAGTTTGGGAAAGAGGGTCTAGGGAGATGGTTCAGTAGATAAAGTGCTTGCCCTGCAAGCATGAGGGCCAGAGTTCAGATCTACAGCACCCATATGAATGCTGGATGGATGTGGCACCCGCCTGTAATCTCAGCAGGGAGGTGGGGACAGGGAATCCCAGGCAAGCGGGCTTGCTAGACCAGCTGAATCAGAGATCTCTGGGCTCATGTCAGAGATCATGTCTCAGTAAAATAAATTGCAGAGTGATCCAGGAACACACCAACAACATTAACCTCTGGCCTTCACATGAACACACATGCATGCATATTCACACATGTGTGCCTATACACAGACACAAATGCAGGCACACACACATACACACACATGCATGCACACATGCACACAAAAATAAAAGTTTGGGAAAGGTAAGTAATCATGGGAGTGAACAGAGAAAGAGGAAGGCCCATAAGGACAAAGCAGTTTGTACAGTGGCAAGTTAGGCTGTTGAACCTCTATTACCCCAATGAATGGACCAGAAATGGCTGGCTTGGAAATAGTCATCTCCAGCTAAGGAACATGACCTCTGAAAACTGGGCATCAGGAAGGGAACAGCAGTGAGCCAGAGCCATCCTATCCTCTATCAAGTTTATAGACCACTATTTCTTCACCATTGCTTCAGTGTTTCCAGCCACTGAATTCCTGGGGACAACACAGCTCACACCTGGCTGCCTCACTTTCAAGCACCAAGGATATAATTAATTAAGTTATAATTATACATATAAGTGTGCATACATACTTCCCCTACATGCTCTCTACTGGGCAAAAGGATCCCCAGGCCCAACTAGAAGATTTCTCATCTACTTTATAAATGTCATGCTGTTGGAATCAGCTCACTGCTCTATCCAGACTCTTCAGACCACTCAGGATCCTTGTCCTGCTTTGCAAAACTGTCCACTTCATTTTGGATATATCAGCAGAAACAAGTTAATGGGGGTAATGCAGTAGGAAATGCAATCCAGTGTAAATATTTGTAAAGAAGACCAAAGACCTTGTTTTTCTTTCATTTTCAACTTCTCTAGGTTTCATTTTCTTCCTCAGCAAACTCTGGAAAGAAGTCAAGACAGATGGCTGGCTACCAGTACACTCTAAGAGAATATGGCAGATTTCCAGTGGTTTGGGAAACACCAGTGTTCTAAGAAAGAGAACAATGTTCCTATGAAGGTGCCTATCTAGGATCAGAGAATCTTTGATGTGTGGAGATGCCAACATTCATGTCTTGGAAGCTTAATCCCCAGTATAACCATGTCAAGCAGTGGGATCTGAAGAGGTGACTGGATCATGAGCAAGCTGCCATCAGGAACAGATTGATGATACTAGACTGACTTCTAACCCTCTAATTCTCTCCCACTTGCTTACTCTTCCACCTCCTGCCTTAAGGGAGCATAGCAGGAGGCCTCTCACCAGATGCTGGCACTTTGATCTTGGACTTCCCAGCCTCTAGAACTGAGAGTAATGAATGCCTTTCCTTACAAATTACCATGTTCTGTGGTATTGTTATGGAGACACAAAATAAACTAAGGCTTATTTATCCAGACTGCCTCTGTCTCATGCCCACCTCTGGATTTCATTCTCTCTTACTCTGCCTACCTCTGCGAATTGCTTGATATGATTTTGGTAAATTCCTTTTATTTCCTATTTACTTTGTTTAAAAACTTTATATCAACAATAGAGAAAATAAACACTTATTTTTAAAATCTGATTATCAAACACTGGTAAGACCAATGCATTAAATAAGAACATAACCAAATGTTTTTAAAAGGAGAATAAACTGAGTAATTTCAAAGCACAGTGTGACAATTTATAGACAATAATTTACAAACCTATTATTCAATACAAGATCATGCTTTTTAAAACTGCAGCTTTATAAGTCTGTAAGTTTAAAAAGGCCTTCTAATGACAAATGACAGTCCCTGGACCTCCTGCCACTGGGTCCTGCTCTCCAGAGGAAAGCACTGTAACTCTTTCAGCTATTTCTCTGTAACTTACTTCCATATTTCTGAGTTACACTAAATCGTGTTTATCCTTCTATGTATGGTTGATCCATTTTAGACATTGGCATTATCTATTATCTTACCGATATGGTAATGCGGATTTAAATATCTCCAGCAAATCTTCACTTTTCCCCTTCCTGATATTTCCAATCTAGTTGTGTCACAATTTCTACATGAAGTCTACCATGCAGTGTTTGTTCCAGCACCGTTTACAATAGCAAGATATGAAGTCCATGAACAGATAAATGGATAAAGATGTCATGCATCAACATCATGGGATGCAAATCAGCCTTTACAAAGGAGGGAAATTTGTCTTTTGTGACATCATGGATGGACCTGGAGAACATACATTAAGTGAAATAATCCACTGATTTCATGTGTGTGAAATTCCAGAAAGTCAACTTCATGGAAGAAGGGAGTAAGACAGTAGAAAGGCATTTATCAGAGGATAATAGGCATCTGGTAATATTGATCAAAGGACACATAATTACAGTTCACTGGCAGGACCCAAAGAACTGTGTATTCAGGGCTGGAGAGGTGGCTCAGCAGTGATGAACACTTCCTGTTCAAGAATAAAAGCCTGAGAGACCACTCAAATTCTATCCCCAGGACTCACATAAACAGCTGGACATGAAGGGAAGATATCTGAGCCTGGAAAAATGTTTTCACACAGAAACTTACAAGCACCTGGGAGAATGTTTTACATATCTGAAGGATCCTACCTCTGTTAAGGCCCTTTTGAAAAGAGCTTACCACCCCAGCCCAATCCCCATTTATATGGTCACCTTTTGTCCCTCAATACACAGCCCTCTAAGGAGGCCCAGGCCCAGGCCCAGGCAAACTTTACTTACAGTCTTTAAAAGAGCCTGCAGAGGGCTTTTGAAGGGACTTGACTTCAGACCCAAAAGAAGTCATGTTTCCTCACTGCTGAATAAAGGTATTCTTGTCTGAGCGCAAATCTGGTCTGTCTTCTGCCTCATTTTCCTTATATTATGGTGCCGAAATTCAAATAGGTCATTCAGGACTCCAAGCCTCCTCCTCACTTTTTCTCCTGCTCCCTCTCTCTCCTCCAGCTTGAGTTTACCAGCTCTCCTCTCCCAAACGGATATCCTTCTGGGACATCCAGGCCTATAAGCACCCTGTCTCTTTTCTCTCTCTTTTCTCTCTTTTCTCTCTTTTCTCTCCTCTCTCTCTCTCTCTCTCTCTCTCTCTCTCTCTCTCTCTCTCTCTCCCCCCCCCAGGTCTCTGAGCCCTGACAAGGAGGCCACTTGCCTGCTATACTCCATGGATACTCTTCATTTACTTTATTAAAAGGAGTATAGATTTAATATTATAGATATTTGATACCTTTATATATTATTGTTGTAGCAGTTACTTCCTTGCTGCTGGGACAAACACCCAAACAGAAGCATGTTACGGAAGGAAACAGTTTATTTCAGCTTATGGTCTCGAGGGAAAGTTTCACTGTGGCAGGGAAGCAAAGCAGACAATTGTGCATCACATCTTGTCACAGCAGTAGGAAAGGAGTGGCAAGAATGAACGAATCTGACCAATCAATGGGGCTTGGCTAATAAACTCAAGACCTGACCCCAGTGACACACCTCCTCCAGCAAGGCTTCACCACTCCACTAGTTGGGGATTAAGTATGAAGTCTAATCACAAATAAATGAAGCTATGTGGGGCACTTTACATTCAAACCACCACAATTATGCATATTCAGTTTTCCATTCTCTCTCTGGAATTTATATTACTACATTCCTCTTGAGCTTCCTGTATTGAGTCAGGCATTTTCATCAACTTTCCTCCCCATTAACTCTTTGCCCTTTTGTCTTACTTTTCCCAACTTTCTTTTCTTATACTTCCCCTGGGCTCTGTATTAATCATCTTTTGTATCTTTAGTTGCTACTTTGTACTTTCTGTTCTTTTTCACAATATTTTGTCCATGTATTAATGGTATAATTTGTTTTCTATTTCATTAAGGCTCTCAATAACTGGGTGTTGAAGGTCTCACATTGGTCAGTTTATCCTGCATCCCTTTTGTAAGTTTGAGAATATTCTATCTTTCATCTAAGAAATGCTTCTAAAATGCATTATGAGCCTTAGGTGATCTTTCCTGACATAAAGTGGGGCATTAAAAAGTTCCACGGCATAGTGTGTAGCCAGTGGGTTTCTGTCTTAGTCCATTTCCTATCACTGTAAGATAATACTTGGGGCTGAAAAATATAAGTACAATTAGTTTATTTAGCTTGCAGTTCTAGAGATAAACGGAGCCACAATGTTGGAGAGGGCTTCCCTGGATGGGTCACAAGAAGGTGAATGACATCATCTTGTGACAAACCACAGCATCTCCCTGCCTTTGCCTCAGAAGACACCCCTCTCTTCCACAATATCAGCACTTGGAGATCTGTCACTGGAACTGTCCTATTTCTCCAGAAAAGAGTCATCTTATAACCAGGAGAGTGTTGTGTTACTCAGCTTCCCATCATTAAAACGAACACTTAAAATAAATGTTTTCTCCTGTTGGTTGATTATTTTGCCTCACAGTTTTGGTTAATTCAGCCCTTGATTCATTAACCCCATTGTGTTGGGCCTATGGAAAGGGCAAAAATCACACTGGGAGGCCCTGGTGAAACAAAGCCATTCATTTCATGTACGGGAAATGAAAGTGAGGGGGTGGGGTCCACCCATCCCCTTTAAGAACATACACCCAATGCCTTAAAGACATCCTACTAGGCTCCTTCTGTGAAAGGCTCCACCACCTCCCATGGACAGGCTAGAGAACAAAAGACTTGAGCAAATGGGCCTTGGGGAGGCCATGTGTCTTTGGACACTTACCCAAACTTTACCAATATACATCAGCTGCCAGCAGAATGACAAGTTGAAGGTCCTCACTTTTCAACACACAAATTTGTGCTTACTTTTTCCTGCTTCCTTGACTCCTGCCTCACCCCACTTTCTTAGGTTGCAGGGCTGAAATCTTCTGATACCCACAGGTAGAATTAGTTTACTCCTGGTTGTGGTTTGAATGGCAAATGCCCCATGCTCCTTTATTAGAACACATGGTCCCAGTAAAGCCCTGCCATTTGGAAAGGTTGTAGAACCTTCTAGAAGAAGTGTGTCATTGGGGGAGGGACTTGAGGTGTTTTACTCAGGCCCACTTGTACTTTCTGACTGATACAATGTGAGAAGCTCTGAATTGTTTTCCCCTCACAATTATAAGAAGGGTCAAATCCTTTTTCTTCTCCTACCTCAAGCCCAGGTGCTATATCCCCAGGCCCTACCCTCCATTCACTTTCTCCTTTCTGAAATCTGGCCCCATGTTCCTAACCCCTGATGCTATGTACCTCTGACCTGGTGGGTGATAGCAATTCAACCATTTACTATCCTTTCAAAATACTCTGGGAGGCATAGGAGACAAACATGAACAACTAATCAGAATTGTTAATCAATTAAAAGACTATTGTCAGGAAGGCAAGCAGAAGTTAATAAATGATCTTTTTTGCTTAAGCTGAAGGGAGAGGGTTTCTGGCAATGGCAACCAAGAATGCTGATTGATATGGATTGAGTGTCCCTTATGAGAGATGCTTGGGTCTAGAAATGTGAGATTTCTGAATCTTTAAATTTCTGACCTCTTTGGGTTTGGGATATTTCAAGAGCTTGTTTGGTGCCTATGTTCACAAAATTTTGGATTTTGGAGCATTTAGGATTTGGGTTTGAATTAGAAAGCTAACCTGCACAAAGGTAGTTGGAAGAGGCAGGGAGGAGCCAACGCTGGGCTGGGGGAGGACAGCAAGTTGGTGGCAAAGCTAGCAATGCTAAGCGTGTTGTTTTTCCACACTTTGTTCTGAAAACTACCTGAAAAACAAACTCCAAAATGCTGTATACAAAATGTATGTTCCTGAGCTTGGAAAGGTAAAACTACTGACTCACACTTCAGAGTGAAGTGTGGTGACATCCATCTGCAGCCATGGAGATGAGGGGAGCCCCGATTCCAGCAATGGAGCAGGCACAACCTCCTAGAGAATTCTTGATCAAGCATGTAAGTCTGTTCTGGGCTCAGGCCTGTTTATCATTCCTAAAGGGGAAGGAAGTCAGATTCTTATCCAACAACTTCATCCAACAGCCCATTTAAATAAGTATGTGTCAGGAAATACTGGGTAAGCAGAGGGGAGGATCTACCAGTAACCTTGGGACTGACACCCTGTCAGATGGATGTCACAAGACTGGGGATTTATAAGAGCCTGTTCAAAGAAATAGTTCAAACATACTGGCTCACTTTGATCAATACATCCCTCCAGAAGGATGAAAGATTTAAAACTCTACAGAACAAAGGACTTAGGATCCTTCAATATATGTACAGCCATTCTAGGTACCCAGTGCTTGATGAGGGTGAGTTTTGGGTCAATAAGGAAGTTGCATATGGTCTCTTTCTTCAATCACACTGGGTTCCATTGAGGGAAGAAGGGTGAGGGGCAGGCAGTACATGGGGTCTGGAAGGGGGAGGTGTCTGGAGAACCTGTGATGGGAGAAGTGATTGAGAAGGACAGCAAGAAACCCACCCTGGCTGGGTTATGAGCCACCAGATTGAAGGCTATTTCGGCCAGCTTTAATCCCTGGCCAGTCCTTCATCTCATCAAGTACCTGGCAGTCCACACTCTTTCAGAGGGCCTGGAGGGAGATGTGCTAGAGGAACACCTATAAGTTAAGAAGCGGGTTAGCCAGCCTGGGTAAGCAAGTCATGAAAACCTTAGAATATAACAGTTTTCACAAGATAATGTTTTTCTTTATTTTGCAATGTTGAGAAAATATCCAGGTCCACACTCTTGCTAAGTGAGCACTATACCACTAAGCAATAGCCATAACTCAGCAAAGAGAAATTAGAATTAGCATTATGGAGAAAGCAGCTGGGTAGACTTTCCAAAAAGAACACTGAGTGTGTGCTAACTATGTGAAGATCCTGGCTAATCCCCCGACAGTCCCTGGAGCAGCATCACATCACCAGTACCAGCATCCTTATGATTGAAGATGATACCACTGAGCTGGAGCTATTACCCTACAGCCAAGACCAAAGAGAAAGGAAGCTGAGTCAGGAGAGGATCTTAAGTCTACTGGTTATCCATGCCTCACCACCCTGCAAAGGAAACTGAGGCACAGCAAAAGACCAACTGAAAGTTGGAAAGCCTCAGAGATGAACTTGTGATCTGAGTAATACATATATCCTTTCAACAACCTAGTGTGGATGGATAGGGGAATCTTGAAGTATATGGGACTCCCCAACATTTTGATAGACTGGCTGGAGAACCTATACAAGGGTCAGCTAGCCCCTATCATTCCCAAGAAGCTGCACATAGGACCTATTTTGAATGGCCAGTAAAGAGCTACATGCCAGTCCCAGTGTAGACAATAGCTCAGCCCTTCTACCCACTGACCCTGGTAAAAGAGCTTCAGGGACATCAAAATCATCAAGCATGATAATTACTGACAGCAATTTCTACACACAAGGCACTGTATTGTGTTCCATATAACAATCCCTGATCCCCTCAGCAACCACAGGAGGTAAGAGCCAGTCCTATATTATAGATGAGTAAATGAAGGCCCAGAGAGATTCTTTCACCTGTCCAAGGTCACAGAGATAGATAGTGGTAGTGTTATAGTTCTTGTTACTGTGACACAATCCCTAAAAGAAACAACTTAAAGGAGGAAGCATCATTTTGGCTCATGGTGTGAGGGGATACAGTCCATCACAGCAGGGAAGGTGTGGAAGCAGACAGCTCAATGACAGGGTGGGGAGCATGCAGCAGCTTGCTCTAACCCTTGCAGACCAGGAAGGATCAAGAGACTAGGGCTAGAAGCAGGCTCAGCTATAACCCTCAAAGCTCATCCCAACCCACTTCCTCCAGCAAGGCTCACATCCTAAAGGCTCCACAACCTCCCAAAATAGTGCTACAGGCTGGGGACCAAGTGTTCCAACACATGAGCCTGTAGAGAACGTTTTATATCCAAATCATGACATTTCATCCCTGATCTCCACAGACACATGGCCATCTCATAATGCAAAACGCATTCACTCCAACTTCAATAGTCTCTACAGTTTTATAATTCCAACACTGTTCAAAAGCCCAATGTCTCTTCTGAGACTCAAAGAAATCTCTTAACTGTGAGGTCCTGCCAAGTCAAAAAAAAATAGTACACATTTCCAATACATAGTAGCAAAAAGTAAGCATTCTCATACCAAAAGGAAGAAACATAAGGCTGCTAAGGTAAGAACAGAATCTATCAGGACAAACACTAAGTCCTTCATCTCCATATACAGGGTCCAGGGCTCATGATGGTATCATGCTCCTACTTACTGGGAACCTCCTATGTTGCAGTACACAGACTCTTTCTTGGGCCTGAAGCTTCCCTCGGTGGATGTCACGTGTGGCAACGTCCTGAGTCTTCATCATAGCATGCTTTACCTTCATATCTTCTTGTGGGAAGGCCTTCCAAACCTCATTCTAGGGAATTCAACCAGCCATGCACCATCTAGCCTCAGCAGTAGTCTGGAACCATGATGCAAGCCTCCATAATCCTTGCACTTTGCATGCTTGCAAAGCCAGCACCATGTGGACAATGAATGCTCTTATGTCTTGAAATTGCCTCCACCCAACATGTTAGTCCATTACTTTGAATTCAGCCTCACTCAGAATTTAGGAATGTCTTCAGAAAATATCCATAATCATTGTCTTGCATATAACATACATGGCCTTTATCCCAATTCCCAATAGGATCCTGTTCCCCTCTGAAACCTCATAAGCCTGGCCTTTATAAAGCCTATATTTTAATCAGTATTCTTGTCTTCTTTACTCTTTTCAGAATTAAGCTCTCCTTACAACAGTCTAGGGCTTCTCTGGCCCACAAATCCAAACTCTTCCATATTCTTCCAGCAAACCATTTCCAAAGGCCTAAGAACCACAAGGTCAATGTTCTCATGGGAACAGCAAAGGCCCACTTCTCAGTACCAATTTCCTGTATGAGTAAATTTTCTTACCACTTTGAAAAAAAATCCTAAAAGAAACAACAGAAGAGAAGATAAATTGACTGAAGATAATCATGGGGGTAAAGACCCAGAAATATGCAGCTACCAGGAAGGGCATATGGTGCTTGCTCACATCTTGGCAGAGCAAGCAAAGAGAGACTATAGGCAGAAGTGGAGCTGATCCATAACCCTCAATACCCACTCTCCACTTCCTTCAGCTCTGCCACACTCAAAGTTTCCACAACTTCATAAGAAAGTAGCAATAGATGGGGACCAAAGTTTAAGCACACAAGCCTGTGGGAACCCTGACATTGGATGCCACACCTCAGTCTGAGCTCTCTGCATATAACCTCGTTGGCATGTCAAATGAAGAGCCATGAAGGCCTATGCTTCTGAGTCAGTGTCGGTTGTAATACAAACATAGCTGAGATCAATCCTGCCATTTGGGGCTGACTGTTTTCATTGCAGGTATTTAAACAGGTATAATAAACTGGGGTTACTGTGAGGTGGGAGCACACTGGGCTTACATGAACACAAGGTAGGGCATATAACATGACCTCAGGGAGTTGGGCTGGACTTGTAGAACAGATGATTCTAGAGTGATAGCTTAAAAATTAAGTGGAAGCTAACCAGCAAGAAGCTGAAGAAACACCAAATTTTAATTCTTCTAAAGTTTTTAACTTCAACGCTGTGCCAAGTCAAATCCCTACGAAGCTCCAAATCTAGATGATATCATTTCAGCTATCTATAGCAAAACTCACACTGAACTAAAATATCACATTGTTTATGCCTCTGGCTTTCATCCAGGGCTGATATAAGAGGCAGCAATATGAATCACATTTGCATTGTTTGTGAAACTGGGAGCAAAGACACTATCCATTATGTTGTTCCATGTCGCTTATCTAGAAACTCATGTGATAAATGTCTCCCAAAGCACTAAGATGAAAAGAAAAAGAAGATAAAAAATAGAAGCCTGTCCCCAGTGGACTGGGATCCTTCTTTGCAGTAAGCATGGTGGACTAAATGTTCTGTCCCATCCTACACTTGCTTACCAGGAAGCTCAGCACTAAAGTCAACTTTACAGTTTCTCTTAACCTCTGTTTTCTGGCAAAGATTCTTTTGGCTTTGGCTTCCTGGTTTTTATCTTTTCATAACTACACTTCAAATTATTAGTACTATGATGATTAACTGCAGTGTACAGAAAACATGAGTAGGCTATTTTAACATTTAAAGACTACCATGCTCCCTAAATCTCCATGATTCATGTTCTTCAACCTTGCCTATCCCTTTATATTGAAATGGAATGAGCCTGACTCTTCAGTCAAATATACAAGGTCCATGAGCCAAAACTCCTTCAGTATACTGCCTGCAGGAATCTATACTGAGGTGTCTTCTCCCAGAATAGAAGAAAGTCTGTCCCTAGCACCTCTCTAGTAGTGAGCTTGCCACTCCAGACTCCAAGGCTGCAAACAGCTCTAAAGACCTGTTTCTTGGGACTCTAAGCACCAAGGAAAGCTGCCAAAAAACAATTGAGATAATTGTGGTGAAAAGGGGATGTGGCCACCTTTCAGGAAGGGTGTGTGTGTGTGTGTGTGTGTGTGTGTGTGTGTGTGTGTGTGTGTGTGTGTGTGTGTGTGTTCCCAAATCCATGGAATACTCGTGCTTCTTCCTGACAGGACTCTCGTAGTTACTTTTCGCTCCTCAGGAAACTTCTCCATCTCCTTGCCTCCCAATTTCTAGGATGTACCACACACACAATGGGCACCATTGAAATCCATTATATTGAAGTGAGCCGCAGTGAACCAAAAGCAGCTGAAATTGCTTAAACTGGATGTGGATTACTCCTCATTTCCAGGTTTATGTTAAGGAAAATTTTAAAATCTGGACTTTTGGGCAACTAGCTTTCATAACCTGTTCAAAAGAAGAACTTGACTCCATGTTAAGAGCAAAAGCTGGTATCAAATATTTTTATTGAGTTATTTTGATATGCAATTGAAGGACATTTAGTTAAAAGTGAGTTTTTAAATAACATTAATAAAAATCTTTCTTGCACTGAGGGACCAACTAATAAACTAATTTTAATTTGTGTTTGTTTTTCAAATCAATATAAGTTTAATGTTATCAAATAAAACAATGATTTGATGTCCAGAAGTGGCCATTATTCAAGTGTCCTGATATGAACCCAGCCCAGACCTGGAGAGACACTTTCAGGGATGTCACAAGGCTGCAAGTCTGTTTCACTCAAATTCTCTCTTAGTTCTCCTTTCTTACTTAGGACCATAGATTCTCAACCCAATCACCCTGAAATTGTTAGTAAAATCCCAGGTCCAGGCCCCATCCCCAGCAATTCTAGTTTCATTAATTTGGGATAAGGCTTGGATATTATTAATACTTCTAAAACATGACAAGATACTACAGATAGAGATAGCCCATGAGCAATAATTCATGGGAACTGTTCAATCTCATATTAAAACTATGCAAAAGAAGTAAAATTCTATAGAAGCAAAGAGAGCACCCCTAATTAGCCCCTGTGGGCATCGAGCTGGTATTGAAAATACTAAGTCAGAACAGGGCTACTTCTCATGTATCCAGTAGAATATCTATGATGAAGGTCCTGTCATACATCCACCCTTTCTCTGGCTCCCCTCAGCCTGATGTCCTGTACAAGGTCAAGCTAACTTGGCTGTATTGCTGAGGTCCACTGCCCTCAGGTGTCTCCTCTACCAAGTTGCCACATTTTTGATAATAGAGCTGAGTCTAATAAATATTTCTAATAGTGTTATCTAGCCTAGCAGTTCTCAACTAGAGCCCATGCTGCCCCTCCAGGGAACATTTACAATGCCTGCAGAAATGTTTCATTGTCATAACTCAGAGAGAGGAGGCTAGCTCCTACTAGTATCTATTAAGTAGAGGGCAAGGATGATGCTAAATCAACCAATACCCCACCACAAAGAAATACCCAACCAAAAATAGCAGAGTCCCAGCCATACTCATCCATCACCCAAAGAAGGTCTAAATAACCCATCAACATCTAGACTCTTCATGTCAGATTCGTTAGCAACCTTCTCTCAATTTGAAAAGCTTTTGAACACAGTCTACAAAGTAGCCAGCCAACCAAGTTCCTTCAGGACACCTGAATGCCTCTATTCCAATCACAAGCCCCTAGATCTTACCAGAAATAACGTGGTTGAGGCAGTTGTGTTGCTTAATACCAGCTCTCAAGAAAACAAACCTGAATTAGGAAGGGAGCTATAAGAACCCAGTTTACTTGTGTCAGACTCGATATTGAGAGAGTTCTGCCACATTCCATCTCCACCAAATCACCAACATCTAAATGCTCAACAAGATGCCAATACTTTCAACAAAGTCTTCTCCAACTTTTCATGTTACATATTCTGAAGTTATAAACAATGAGAGAAGACAGTATATTTGAGCACTTACTGCATGCTAGACAATGTGCTCAGAGATTTATATGGCTTACTCCATTAAATCTCACAGCAGCCCCATGGGGAAGTTTCTATTATGATGTCCATCATGCAAATGAGTAGAATGCATCTGAGAAAGTGATAATATGCCATTACACAACATAGCCAGGACAGGCCCCAGGAACAGTGAGCAGCCATGCTGAAAATATACAAAAGGTTTTCAAATTCTATCAGCATTAGGTGCATTCAGGATGGCAAAGCTGAGTCTCTCCCATGCTAACCAGTCATATTCTGAGGGCCAGTCCTCTTTGGTACATTATCCATATCAAGGTCATTATCCCTACCAGGCTAGAAACCAATTCTGACAGTCCCCAGCTGGGCAACTGTCAATTGTCACTGCACTTCTGACCCCAAAAGCTTTAAAAAAATTAATATTTCATATCAGTGGTAAAAATATCTTACATTGAACTCAAAGAAGTTTCATGAAAACACATTAAGTAAAATCCATTTTTCAAGTTCATTTCCTCGAGGACTAGGAATACAGCTCAATGAATAAGAACTAGCTCAGCATGTGTGAGTCTGGGCTCAATTCCTAGCACTGAAACACAAATACACACACACACACACACACACACACACACACACACACACACACACACACTTCCTCAAAATAATTAATCAAGTAAATTTGAGCACATTTGTTCAAATATCCCAAAGGCTTGTTATTTTTCAAATGGACTTTGATAGTTTTAGCCCCCTAGGAAACTGGGTCTTGTCAAATGGCTTAGGTCAACCCTCTCCAGATGGGCCATTGTTGAGTACCAGCTCCATCTGGTCTGCAAAGCCACATTTCTGCCTTAGGGGACTCATGTTCCTCTCACCTGAGTCAATAGCTAGGTCAAGGTCAAGTCTGTGCCCTTCTAGCCCTTCCTACCCCAGCAGGTTTTGTTGGGCCTGGTGATGCAGATGTTTTTATTACTCATGGAAATGATAGCTTCTATATTAGCTCTCTACTGAGGCTGAACAAACGACCATGAATGTAGTGATTTAAGCAACAGTAACAGATTCTCTGATATTTCTGTGGACATTTGATATGGGTCTTCCTAAACTAAAGTCAGGTGTTGACAGGGCTGAACTCCCCTCTGCAGGTTCAAGGCTATAGGCCATTGCCTTGATCTTTACACCTTCTAGAAAGGGCTATCGTTCCTAGGGTTGTGATCCCTTCCTCTGTCTGTGAAGCCCAGTACCACACAGTCTATGAACTCCTGTCTTTTTCCTCCTCCTTCTGCCTGTAAGAACCTTTCTGATTATACTGAGCTCATCTAGACAGCCCAGGATAACCTTCCTATCATAAAATTCACCTTTATCAGCAACCTTCATTGGAACTTCAACCTTAATTTTCCTATCCCAGTTGATTAAAAAATAATCACAGGTGCCAAGGGTTAGGGCATGCAAAGTGTTGGGTTCGAAGAAGTATTCTGCCTACATCTCTCTAATGGAGTTCCATCAGAGGAATTATCATAACAACTTAATGAAATCCAAATGCTATTCACTGGGACAAGCCTCCAGTTCTCCCACTTTCTACCATCCTCTGTTGTCTTCATCTGCCTTGTCCATCTCCAGTGAGGTTGGGATTTTTCTAGCCCTGAAAGGCATCAAGAGATGCACAGATGCTTCAGCTGTTCTCTAATCAGTATGAGTTCAAAGAGCTAAGGGGATCATGCCATCTGCAGTCTTTGTATAAGCGATGAGGTAAGTACTGAGTATAGACTTGGGTACAGACACACAGATGTAGCTTCCAGAAAAAAAAATGGGGGGACATTTATTTCTATCCATGTTTGGGTGAATAACCAATGATCAATCTGAATTTTATAGGCCCTAGGCATACCCCAGCTGAAACCCAGTTACTGCCTCCATTGAACTGATCACTTTAAGTTTAAAGGGGTACTTGCAGAATTTGGGCTGTTTGAACTGTTTAAATCTGTTCTCCTTGGACATTCTGATATGCTCTTGAGCTACCTAGACAAAAGCACTGTGGGTCCAGAGAAACCACATGGTGTGGGAGGGATATGCAGATGGGACAGAGCCTTTCTGGAGAAGACATGAGTCTGACCCTTGCTTAGGAGAGACCAACTAAGAAGATCAGGCTCATGGAGGAAAGAGCCTTGGAATCAGCAGCAGCTCCATCACCAAGTACTCCTCGGAAGGGCTGCTATGCACCAAGACCGACCACAAAATGGGTGGAATCTCAGCAGAGCATAGGACTTAACCTTGTGGAAGTTTGGAACCCTGGATATATGGGAGCAAAAAGAATTTGATTTTTTTAAGAACCCACACAGAGCAGGTACTTGACATTGACCTACCACATTTCTTCATTTATTCTTTCACCCTTGAGAGAGTCAGTGTCAAAAATCAGGAAGATATAAGTTCAAGTCCCAGGTGCACAATATAACAGTTGGATGCCACTGGTAAATGTGGATACCTTTCTGACCCTCATCTTCTCATCCATGTTTAGAAATCATTGTATAAATCTCACAGAACATGTAGCTTTTAAAGTGTTTTCAAGGGATATTTAATGGCATAGGAAAATGCTCATTAGCAGCATTGAAAGAAAAATAGAAGATGATGATAAATAGAAACAATATAATTCTGATTTTATAAAAAGAATGTGTATAGTTCAAATATATGCATATCTATATGCATTAAACAGATAGGCATATATTAGCTACAATAAATAAGAATATTAATGATGGTTATTTCTACATGGTGGGAATTCAAATGATTTAATTTTTAAATGTACCTTTCATAGTTTGCGAATTACCTACAATGAGCATGACATACTTTTAAATATTTTTCTAGATTTGCATTTTTATTGCAAAGGTATCCATGTTCAAAGCAACTTTGTTACTACTGGGGATAGCTTGTTTCGAATCCTTCCAGATGTTTCTCTATGCTTACCCAAATATACATGTAGAGGGCATGTATTTAACAGGCCACACACTCAAGTGTGGAAAAGAGAGAAGCTTTAGGTTTCTGAACCTTCTGTGGCTGTTTCTATCCTGCATTCCCACTGTACCCACGGCAGTAACCTAATTTTAAACAAGAGAGAGTATGCAAAGAAAAAAAATTCTCTGTAAAATAAAAGTTTTCTCTGGGGATTGTGTCCATCTGCTATGGAATGGATGTGGTTTATACACCAAGTGTTCATATTTCAAAGTCTGAGCCCCATTGTGGCAATGGGAATTGGTGATGGGACCTGTAAGTGGCAAAATCTTCTGAGAGATAAGTAGGTCATTGGAGATACCCCTTTCCAAAGAAACTAAGGAATGAGTTCTGATCTCACAGAGTTAATTCACAAAAGAGTAAGTTATCACACAAGAGTGACAAACATAAGCACTGAATTGCTCTGTACTTTCCTGTCAATGTGACTTCTCCCTCTTAAACAAGTTCCTGACCATTGTGATGTCATTCATCCATAAGAGTCTCATCAGAGGCTAATTTGATGAGCCACTTGAACTTGGACTCACAAACTTCCCAAACTGAGAACTAAATAAATCCCTTTGCTTTATAAAGTACTCAGCCTGTGACATTTATTTATAACATCAGAAAATGGACTTATATGAACAACCCGCGGAACTCCCTATACTTCATTCTCACTCAGGTCAACAGTGAATGGGGTAAATGAGGGTTCTAGGGGGGGCCCGGTTAGAGCCAAGATGGAATTTTTCTCTGTTTCTGGTCTTCAGGTTCTAACCTAACTCCAAGATAGCCACATTTCAAAGATCTACCTGGCAATCCACACTGAATGTTCTGGGGCATCCCTTTCTCAGCTGGAAAGACCCTTCAGGTCCAATAGCTCTGGGCCTTTAATTTCACTAAAGGACACATTTAAGAATTCTGGAGGCTGTCCCAAGCTTCCAGGAAGAGGTTCTCATAGTTTCTCCTGCCTATACATATCCCCAACCCTGAAGCAGTGACCACCTGGCACAGGGATGTGCTGGAGGGTCACCACTGCCACACAGTCCAGGTAGGGTCTGTGTCTCACTGTTGCCCTGGGAAGCCTTTAGTGTAGTGCAGCTCAGCTCAGATTCCAGTCCCTCCCAGATAACCAGATTCTTCTTCCTCCCACATCCTGTGTGACCTCTGTGGTATGGACCACGGACAGCTCTGCTCATAGGTTAGGACACAAGCAGAGGCCAAGAGTCTCACTCAACCCTGGAGACTACACAAGTCTGCCTCTCAAACCAGCATATCTATCATAGAGTCTTATGTGTGTACTTTGAAATTCCAAAGGTGAAAACTAACTTTTGTTCAGAGGTTTCCTGTGCTGTCTGAAGATTGGAGACAGAAAAGGGACAGTCAGGCTTACACAAATCAGGAAAAGAAGTGTTGTTGCTTTAAAATTAAAATATTAAATGCCACACATGTGTCTTTGGACATGGGAAATATGAGAGACTGTTTCAAGAGAGTATAATGGAATGATACCATTGTAGGATTTATCATCGAACAGTATGTCTTTAAGTTATTGGGATGGGATAATCTCCATAATAGCTAAGCAATATTTTATTATCCTAATTGGAAATCTAATCACTTGTTTCTGAAATAGAGTTGTTTCCAATTTTTTACTCTTTAATGCTATAGTGAACAGCCTGCTGCAGATCTCTTGCTCATTTGATCAATTGTTTCTGAGGGAAAAAAACTTGAGAGGTAGAATTGTTATAACAAAAAATATTGCTAAATAACCTCCCAACAGCAAATTACATATGAGCAAATTTCATAGATAACAAAATAGGCTTTCAGTTCTGTAGAAAAATAATACATTATTCAATAAGTAAATTCAATAAAAATAAATCAATAATATATAAGATATACTCCATATTTAAATAAAGCTAAACATCAAGAAGATCAAAGCCCTAAAGAAAAATTACTAAATAGTCATAATATGAGAATTATTGCTTCTTAGAATGGGAAGAACTTACTAAGACAGGGTGTGCGTGCGTGTGTGCATGCATGTGTGCGTGCGTGTGTTTTAAATGGAGACTTACTGTGTTTTCCATGAAGGCCTCAAACTCCTGGACATAAGCAATCCTCCTGCATCAGCCTTCCAAATAACAGGTATATATAATGAGACTCCACCACACATCATTCTTTACCACAGTCAAAGATACAAAGACAAACAAATAAAGATTAGAAAAATACTATGCATGTAAAAGGTACCTGGTTAATATCAATAATGAAGAGTTCTTTTAGATTTGACAGAGAAAAAGAGAGAGAGAGAGAGAGAGAGAGAGAGAGAGAGAGAGAACAAAATAAATTGGAAAAATGGTGAGTTTGAAGAAGTAATGTAGAGAAATTGGAAATACTAGCCTGGCAGGTTGCAAGCATTGGCCACACAACTCTCCTCATCCACCCAATCTTTCTCCAACCACAGAGTCTGAATTGGCCAATAATATATAAACAAATATGGCAAGAGCAGAGACTTGAAAAGTACATGGCATAGGACTCTGCCACAGATGTCCATGCTGTGAATAAAAATCCTGGCTAGCTTGATGATTAGAAAGACATGGCCCATTCACTTTCCTGGCCCTGGCAAGCAAGCAACTCACTGCCAACTACCCAGCTGACCCGAACTGAACACACACTCATGAGGAACCTGAGCCCAAACCATCAGCTAAACTACCCAGAGGAACTCAACCCAAGCTGGACTGAGAATCTGAGCTCCATATACGGTTGCACTTAGGAGGCCAAGTTTTGGAGTTGTTTGTTACATAGAAAAAACTATAATAGCTAATAAGCAAATGAAAATAACTTGAAGCTCATAAATAGAAAATTTTAAACTATCAAATTAACAAGAAGAATAACTTAAGGCAAGGATGATAATAAATAAATATTTTCACTGCAAATTTATTTGAGAGCAAATGTGAATTAAGAATACTTATTAAAACTAAAAATATATGTAGTTATTCTTCTATATATGTTGTTTTGTTTTGGTGGTTTCAATTACCCACAATAAACCACGATTTAAAAATATGAAATGGGAAAAAATATATATGAAATGGGGACTGAAGAGATGGCTGAGTGGTTAAGGCATGTGATGGCTTGGTTTTGTTGTCAACTTGATCTTTGTAATAATCTTGGGTGGGTCCTTGATATTTTCTCAGTATGAAGCAGAATGTAAGGAAGCTTAGAGAAACTGGAAACTAACATCCCTTCCTGGGAGGACAATACAGGAAAGAAGCCAACAAGTCTGGGACAGGGTTACAAGACCCCACCCTAAGGCTATATAAAGGAAAAGAAATCTCTATCTCTTCCTGCCTCCCTGCCTACCTGGCTGCTGGTGCTTGTGGTATGTCTCTTCGTTGGCATTGGAACAAAGCTTCCTCAGCCTTCTATCCTGGATTGAAGACTAGAAGCTCCCCAGGATTGGGACTGCTGAGGCATCCAGCTATGTGGACTGGTTCCTTGATTCTCAGGCTTGAAGACTGATAATGTGCGACTGCATGAGCTAAGCCAATAAATCCCCTTTTGTTTACCACAATTCATCCTGTTGGTTCTGTTCTTCTAGGGAACACTGACTAATACAAGGCACTAACCCGCAAAGCCTGACAAGCCGGGTTCAATTCTCCAGTACACACATACAGCCTGATGCACAAAGTGGCACACGTGTCTGGAATTCTTTTGCAGTAGCCAGAGGCCCTGGTGTGCCCAATCTCTGTTTTCTCTATATTTGTTGGTCTGTCTGTCTCTGCTTGCAAATAAATAAATAAATAAATAAATAAATAAATAAATATTTTGAAAAATATAAATGAAATTGAAAACTCTAAAATTTATAAATTTAAATATTAAGTAATTTTTACTATGTTATATTCTTACTGTTACAAATCACTTACTTTGCCTACTTATTAAGGTTTAGATATATGCATAGGAGAAAACATTATGTGTCTGTGTAATAATCACATCAAAATCCCACCATATTTTATATACATAAGATTTATATACATAAATATGTAAATGGCCATGCATCTGTTCTTTAATGTTTTCCTACAATATATAAAATAAAAACAAAGTTCCAGTCTCTTCACATGTGGTAACTTATATTCTCTAGATTTCCTCAGCCACAACAACTGGATGTATTTCTGATTTGATATCACATATAAGAAATACACACATACACACACACACAGATACACAAACAGAGGCTTTGGTGTTAGGTAGTATCTATATTTCAGGTGTCTACTGGGTAGTACATGTCCTCTATTGGTAATGTGGGGGTAATGGATAGGCTATGATCCCAGAGCCCCACTTTTGAGAATTTATCTTATAGAAATTACAAGGAACACAGAAGCATGGAAGGAGGGAGTGAGAGGACAGAAGGCATACGATAGAAACCTTGGAATAGCCATGTATAGGAATCAATTGGAAAATGTTCAATAAAATGTTATCACGGGCTATTTACTATGATTAAAGGGGTGAAAAAACTTTATGGACTTGGAAAGGTAAATATAACAATGTGGAAATCTTTACAGAAAACTACAATATAAGAAATATAGCATGATTCCATTCATCTAAAATAGAAAGGCCATATAAGTGCATAAATTGTAGTAGAACATTGATCTATTTTGTTCCTGTGTGCATATGCTTGTGTGTGTGTGTGTGTGTGTGTGTGTGTGTGTGTGTGTGTGTGTGTGCCTACAGTGGCCTGAAGACAACCTCTGGGTCATTCCTCAAGAATGTCACCCACCTACTGTTGAGACAGGCTCCCACTGGGCAGGCTAGGCTAGCTGGCTCATGAGCCCCAGCAAGCAACCTGTCTCTACCTCCTCAGTACTGAAATGACAAGCAGGTGCCAACATACTCAGCTTGTTTCAGCATGGTTGAGGAACCAAACTCAGGTCCTCTTGCACACAGCCAACACTTTACCAACTGAGCTATCTTCACAGTCCTAGGAAGTTTTAATTCAAAATGTGAAATCTACAGCAGATGTTATAATCAGAGTAAATTCAGGAAATTCATGGCTTTTGGTTTGCACAGGATGTAGGCCTGGACCACTAAACATCTAACTATGTACACCTACCTGTCAGTAAAACTGTGGATGCAGGTGAACCATCATACATGTACACAGGTACTTAAAAGATTCTGTACCCAAATCATTACAGTTATTACAACATATATGAAACTATGGATATTTAAATAATATCCAACAATAATTTTTAAAAAGTATACTGTTACAATTCTTTTTTTTTTCTTTCTCTCACTGACCACAACTCTTACAATTTTCTGCTCCCTCTTCCGTTCAGATCCCTGAGTCATGGTGGGTGAGTTTTAGGTCTGCTTTACTGTTGAGGTCTTTATTTAATCATTTGTAAAACAGAAATTTCAAAGCCTGCCTCCAGTTTTCATTTATTTCAACACTAGATTTTAATGATTATTGTAATTAAAAGAGGCAAGCCTGTTCCAAACTAAAAAAAGTTCTTTGGTAGCAATTCCTTCCCAACCATAAACACCAAAGAATTTAACAAAAAGGTTTTAAGTACATTTTCATCTTCCCAAAAATAATTTGGTTCTTACAAAGACCTCTAAACATATTAAAATGTCACATTTTATAGAATAATTTTAAAACACATTGAAGATCTTCATTATGGAAGATTCTTAAAATGAGTTAGACAATTCTGTTTCCAGATTTGGGGAATGATAAAAATTTTTATAGCTTTAATAAGCCATTTCAAACCATGGGGAACTCTTCAGAGTTGAAGTTTTTAGTAAACGGGTTAGAAAATTCTATTTCCAAGATTTTTTACTATGCAAATGTGAGTGCTTTAAAAATTTTTTCACTCATAAGTGACACATACTATTTTCAGCCAAATAATAACAGAAATATTTCTAAACATTTATTTTTGAAATGCTTTCTTGAAAGACCCCAGCCCCAGCTTAGCAGCAGGAACGCCATTTTGCAAGGCTTGACTTAGTAAGCAATATTAAGAGTCCAGGAGACAGGAAAATTCAACTCGAAGACAGAGGTATGGGGCCCGACAGGATATCTGTGGTCAGCCATCTGGCAACAGAACAGGGAACTTGGGGTTCTGGAAAAATATTTTTACCCTAGATAGAGTCAAGTCAGCAAACATACCCGATTACCGGGAAAAACCACAGGTTGCCCTCGACTCAAACCCTAGCCTCATTTAAATCAGCCAATCATAACCCTGTAACTATGCATCTCGCTTCTGTACCCGCGCTTTTGCCTCCTCACCCTATAAAAATCCCCCACCCCAGCCAGTGGGCGCGCTAGTCCTCCCAGAGACT
>PVHP010008092.1:0-54441 GCA_004024765.1 Zapus hudsonius | reverse complement strand
TGGGCCAGGAAGACCGGGATGAGTACTAAGATATACAGGATCCCTTGCCACAAGGACTAATACAGACAGCCCACGGAGGAGGATATACAACTGATCAGGGATGGGGAGGGGGGGAATAGGGGAATTCGGGATAACAACGCATGGTTTGCCCACTAAATAATGTAACTCATTATGGACAATAAATATATATTTTAAAAAATAAATAAATAAAAAAAAGATAAAATTAAAAAAAAAGTCAACACATTAGTTATTCATCCAGGGAAAAGAAATTATATGCATACATATATATACATAGATGTGTGTTTTATATATAATTGTATAATTGGCAAATAAAAATAACATATTTATGGTTGTACATATGATTTTTATATGGGAATGCACTATAAAATAGTTAATCCAGCTAAACAGGGAACATACTTTGATTGATTGTTTTATTTGGGCCAGACACTGCGCGTGGTCCAAAACTTTAGTATAAATATTGAGACTACAAGATTTAATAACATTTCTTCAAATATCATTACTACTGATGTACAAAAAAATTAAGTAGCCTTTCAAATTAGGTATCAATAGTTAGCAGTATTTGTTCTATTAATTACATTATTTTCTTATTTTTATTTTAGTTTGCTTTATCTTATATGTTCTCTGTAGTTTTAGTCTCAGGGTGGCTTTGAATTCATGGAGATCCTCCTACCTCTGCCTCCTGATTGGATGCGCCACCACACCCGGCTACGGTCTCTGCACTTTGAATGTTTAAAAATATTAAGGTCTTTCACTCTTCCCAGTAAAACCAAAGCATTATTAAGTGTCCTTTAATAGTTTATTATCAGATTGATGTCAGGTAAACTTGATTGTTTTCCTAACCGAAGAAAGATTAAAACACTATGCTAAATTGCCAACGAAATATTTCCTTAAAAATAAATGACAGATTATAAACTGTAGAACGACTAGGTCTCCTGGCACCAGATGGAAACAGGCACAGAGACCCAAAGTGCTTTGTAGATCGTGGTGATAATTTTTTGAGATTGGCAGCTCTAAGGACATATTACCTCATGCTGTGTGTGGGCAGGAAAGAAAACGTGAAAGGATCTCCATACAGTCCTATCTCATCAGGACCAATGTGTTCAAGTATCCAGTACCAAAAATTCAGCTGAAATGAGCTGAGTCAGCCAGCACCCAACCCTGACCTTGATGTGACCCCCATCTGTCACCTTCATTCCTAAAATCTGCTTTGCCCCAGAGCGCAGGGTGAATTAGAAGGTGCAGTTACCTGTGTGTAAGCATTTTGAAAAGCAGGAGTTTATTCCACTGGTCATCACTGCCTTGACTCACTTCCTGTGGGTCTGCGGAACTACGATGGAGCTTGTCCAGGTCTCTCCTGGACTTCTTGCTACTGGATAGCTTTCCTCACATCCTGTTGGAGGGACAGATGTGGGTCACCATAGAGGCATCAGGATGGGGTCACAAAGAGTCTCACAGTTTCTTTTTCTCGCCCCATCCTTGTCCCCTGACCTCAGAAGTGAGTCATTGCTGATCATTCTGACAAGCATCCGGAGCTACAGGTCACTTAATGACCAGTTCATGCACTGACACCTCCCATGTCCATCACTTGGAGTTCGAGGATGTCCTGGGATCAAGGCGGTGATGGAGAAGGGCTACCCTCATCACAGGTGACCAGCTTGGCTGGGCTACAGCCTACCATCCCTCCTCCACACTGATGAGCTCTGGAGACGCTATTTGCACTGAAGTGTGTCCCTTAAATGTCGTAATTATTTTTCTTCGAAGGGAAAAAGGCAGTAAGCAGCATTATGGTGCTGCTTTCTGATCACAACTGTGGACTTGGGCTGATTTTCTATTCTCAGCAATCACTGATGGGAGGAGAGAGCGCCATTAGCAGGGGGTCCCAGTTGACCTTCAGCTAAATTATTGCTCCTTCCCTTCCTGCCTTTCTTTCCCTCTAAGAGGGAGGAGGGAAGCAACTCGCCACTTTAAAAGGGGGGTGAAAAAGGAAACAGGTGTGTGGTCTGCGTTGTCTAGAGAAGGGTATAATTGGTGGCCACATTAGCATTCTTAATTTCAGAGCTGTTTTTGTGTCAGTGAATAGGAAAATAATTTATTAGAGCAATTCATGTCAGAGATGTATTCAATAAATGTTCAATGGGCTGTAACTGTATTGAATATTTCTTGAGGTTTTTTTTTAATTTTTACTTTTTAATATCGGGGAAAAAAGCAAATGTTCAAAGAAAAGACACAGTCTAGGTAGTGATGACAAGTCTCTGTCACCCAATAAAGCCCTGAAACCAAATGACAATCAGCAGATATATATATATATGTATATATATATATATATATTCTCTTGCAATATTGGAGATGAACTATTCCAAAGAGATGTAAATCAGAAATAGCAAAAGCTCAATTCCATGTCACTCCAAATAAATATCTCTCTCAGGCTGTGCAAATGAGTACCAGTAAGTACAGTTTGAGCCTTAGATAAAAGTACATTACTTTCCAACAATTGGCATTAAAAAATAAAGCTACTGACAACTAGAGCCATTTGGGGAGATTGGATGTTCTCTTGTATAACTTTTGGAGCATTTTATGTCGCTTGGGGAAACCTTAGAGGTGTTTTTCAGTGATGCTGGTGTAAGACGGATTTCTCTTAATCGTCTGTCTCGTTGTTATTACGCATGCGTTCAGCATGAGTCCTCATGGAGGTAATCGAACCACTAATAGTGTGCGGTGCTAATGGTAGTCGAGTAGCTTAGGTTAACAGAGAAGCAGTTGGGTGACGATGTGAGGCTGACTGCAATTAATCTCGAGTAGAACCCAAATAAAGAGAAAAGCCATAAGCATCCATAATGGTATCCTCTGGCTCGTTTGAAGGAAGAAACAATGTTAAGAAGTATCTTTTGTTAAATACAGTGCTTTTCATTGCAAAGAATGAAATCCCTACATGGGGAAAATCTTGTCGTCTCTCAACTTAGAACAGGTCTACCTGGTGATCATTTAATGCTTCTGTGAACTTTCTCAATTTCTTGCCAAAGGTTGAACTCAAGTCATAGTTTTAAAACAAAAGAGCAATTGATATTCTATACATTTGAACAAACACATTATGTCAAGACAAAATTTTTGTTTGATAAATAAAAATTTATATACAAACTGAGCTTGATCATAAGTACCGATATTCCCAGGACTCAGGAAGATGAAGCAGGAGGATCTCAGGCTCAAAGTCAGCCTGGGATACATAGCAAGGTCCAACCATCTTTGAATACATAATGAGACTTTTCTCAAAAAAATAAATAAATAATAAAACAGGGGCTGGAGGGATGGCTCACTGGTAAAGGTGCTTGCTTGCAAAGCCTATGACCCCTGGTTCAACTTCTCAGTGCCAACGAAAGGCCAGATGTGCAAAGTGGTGGACCCGTGTGTCCGGAGTTCCTCCACACTGGCCAGAGGCCCTGGTGTACCCCATGTACACTCTCTTGTTCTCTCTTGTGCTCTCTCTCTCTCTCTCTCTCTCTCTCTCTCTCTCTCACACACACACACACACACACACACACTTTCTCTGTCTCTGTCTCTCTCACACACACACATACACACAAATACATAAGTAAAATATTTTAAAACATACATATATAAATATGAATGCATATATATGCATACTGAATTTCTATATATATGCTTTCTTCAAAGACTAAAAAACCTGAAGCCTGAAGCTACCTGCTCAAGTACTTTCAAGTATTTTCTTAAATACAATATTTAGTATAATTGTATGCATTTTTAAAATAATCTGTCCCAAATTCACTATTTGTCTTTTTTTTTTTCCTCTATTTGGAGAAGAGGGGAATGGGAGGATGTGTAGTATGTATGACATGGGTGTCTAATTTATGCACGTATGTATACACATGCTGTGTAGGTCAGAAGATATCTGGTTTCCTTCTTTATCACTCTTCCACCTTATTTCCGTGAGACAGAGTCTCTCACTGAATCTGGAGCTCTCCATTCTTTCAGTCTGACTGCAATTAATCTCAAGAAAAACCCAAAGAAAGAGAAAAGCCATAAGCATCAATAATGGCTGGATGACCAAGCAGTTCCAGGGATCCTCCTGTCTCCATTTTCTTCCTCACTGGGATTACCGGTGTGAGCAGCCATGCTAAGGTTTTTTAACAGGTACTAGGTAAGATTTGAACTCTGGGTCTCATGATTGCTCAGCAAGAATTCTTACACACTGAGTCATCTCTCCAGCACCATTTTTTGCTTTCTTTATGTGACCAATCTCTGAACAAACTTTCAGAATTTTAAAATTCCATTTTTCAAGGGTTTTTTTTCCTTTAGGTTTGCTTGCTTTTTATCTCTTTTTTAGTAAACTGTCCTTGATCTTGTGATTATAAAGATATTTTCCTGTAAATTCATTTGTTTCATACTAATAATTGTTCTTTTCACATGTAAGTGTTTAACTCACTTAGAATTAAATAGTGTATATGGTGAGAAATAGACATCCAATCTCATCGTTTTTCCATATGGAGGGCCAACAAGCCCTGCACCGCTGATGGCAAAATTCGTGCTTTCCCCATGGGTTGTAATGCAGAAATGTTGTAACTCAGGTTTATAGTTGAGTCTCATGCTATGTTCTCAGTTCCATCATTCAGTTGTCTATTTCTGTGTCAACAGTGAAGTTTTATATGACAGATATTTGACAGGCCAGGTTCCCCGATTCACTCATCATCTAGAATAGCAATCTGCAGATCAAGGGGTGCTGGGAAATCAGCCCCTGGTGTTGAAGAAATGTTGGGCTTAACGTCATTCATTCATTCATCATACATGTCACCTGTTTTGTTTGGAGATTTCCTAAGAATTGAAAACTGGGTATAAGGCACAGTCCTTCCCCCCCCCCCAAAAAAAAAGTAATTCTGGGAAGGGAGGATGATAAAGAATTTCATTTTATTCTGTTATGAGAAAGAGCAAAGCACACCTAAGTCACTGTGTACACTTAGAGGTAGGAAACAGTTATGGCTAGAGATGGGAAAATCTGAATAGGTTTAGCCAGTAAGTGGTAGTCTCAACATGAAGACATATATCACCATTTTTTAAGAGAGAAGAAATTGCGGCAGAGGAAACCTCATAAAGGCAGGAAAGTGTACTCTCTGTTTCATAAGAAAGTCATCAAACAGGAGAGATTGGGCTAGAAAGAAGGCTATTGCCACACAAGGAAGGGCTATATCAACTCAGGTGAGCTTGAACTCTGTTCTGCAGATGAGGTGGACTCAGGATTTCAAGTAGAAAGGTAAGGAATGCACTGTAACATTTACCTTTTCTTCTTCTTAAAAAACATTTTATTATTTTATTAGTTATTTATTTGTTAAGCAACGAGAGAAAAAACACTCACATACAAAGAGAGAGAGAGAGAGAGAGAGAGAGAGAGAGAGAGAGAGAATGAGTCTACCAGCCACTGAAAATGAACTCCAGATGTATGCTCCACTATGCATCTGGCTTTACACGGGTACTGGGGAATCAAATCCAGATAATTAGGCTTTGCAGGCAAGTGCCTTAACCACTGAGCCATCTCTCCAACCCACAATTACCTTATCATTGCTGGGACAAAACACCCAACCAGAAGCAGAGAGGAAAAGGTTCCTTTGGGCTTACAGTTGCAAGGGGAAGTTTCATCATGGCAGGGAAGGCACGCCAGAGCATGCATCCAGGACATCACATTTTGTCACAGCAGCAGGATGGAAGGAAACAGCCAGAGTCAGCTAGCTATGAACATTCAATGAGCTTGACTAATAAAAACTAAGGTCTGTCCCATGGACACACCTCCTCCAGCAAGGCCCCACATCCCAAAGGCTCCACCCACTGGAGACTAAGTAGGATCATTAATCACAAACATTTGAGGCTATGAGGCATGTTTTATATTCAAACCATTGCAGACACTCTGGTAATATATTTGATGGAGTAAAAACAGGAGTGAAGGGAATGAGAGACAGTCATCATGAGACAAGGGATAGTCAATGACTTTCAATTAGGTCATATCAAACTTCAGGACCAAAGGGCATCTGAGTTCAGGGACCAGTAAGCAATTGGGGGACACAGGTTTATACCTACAGAATGAGGATGTAGCTCAGTTAGTTGAGTGCTTGCCAAGCACACATGAAGCCCTACGTGTGCTCCCCAGCACTGCATAAAACTGAGTGTGTAGCACACACCTGTGATCCCAGCACTCAGAAGAAGATGGAGGCAGAAGGATCAGAAGTTCAAGGTCATTCTCATCTGCACAGGGAATTTGAGACCAGCCTGGGTTATTCAAGTGTTCTAAGAGATAGAAGAGATACCCAATCACAAAAACGATCTGAGCATCTTCCATGACATCTTATTTCATGATAGGCAACTCAATAGCTGTAACCCTTGGGTGTCCTAAGTCCTTCATCAACATCCACATTTGTTAGGGGTAGATTTTTCTGAATCCATCCAGTGTTCTTCCTTGGGACATTTCCAGCCTTAAGATATAAGTAGACATTGGCATCCTCTACTTTTCATGAGACGGGGAAGGGGAAGTGTGTTGGCCAAATGTCTCTCCAAGAACTCGATCACTTTCAAAAGGCAATGCCATGGAAACAGTCTTCCTGTTGGACACGTTCAGTTCTCACATCATACAAGTCTCCATCACAGGAAGAGAAAAGAGGACTCATTTAAGACATATACCTGTACAAAGTAACTGGTGTGCGCACAAGCACAGTGTGGTTTGGGGGGGTTGTTTGTTTGTTTTTAGGCTAAGTGGCTAATGTTATATTTTGATTGACATCAAATTGAGATGATATGGGAAAAAGTACTGGTTCTGTGAAACTGTCCCCTTCCCCATTAGTGGCTCATTCAGCCATGTAGGGCAATCTGTTTTTAAGTAGGGATAAATTACTCTAACAAATGAATCCCGGATCATTTTCTCTTCACGTCAAGCATCTTGTTGTTTAAATAAACATCTTGTTGTTGTGTTTTTGAAGATGTAAGCCTAGGATCACTTCTTTTAGAGACCTACTGACAGGTTTGGAGGAACTGAGGGCACAGTATTAGAATGAGGGGTAGGTGGAGAGCAAAAAGTCAGAAAGGTTTCTTGGTTGTTGTTAAAGTCTATTAATAAAGGAAGCTTTCTTATCTCATGGTTAGAATGTGAAAATTATACTTCTAATATAAAACAGAATAATTAAGAGACTGACTTCTATCTACTTAGAGCAGTTGAACGTGTTTTATTTCATGAAATATCTATGGTTCTTTTCTAACGATTCCCATTAGGTAGTGAGTTTTTCAAATGCACTGACGTCCTGTATGAATTTAAAAGTTATATTTAAAAGTTATAGCTGAGTGTGGTGTCCCAGGCCTATAACACCCACTTGGAGAGCTAAAGCAAAAGGACTGTCTTAAGTTCAAAGCCAGCCTGGGTCACATAGTGAGTTCCTAGGCCAGCCTGGGCTACAGAGTGAGACTGTATGTCAGTTTCTTTCTCGTTGCTGGGAACACATACCTAAACAGAATCAACTTAGGGTAGGAAAGAGATTATTTTATCTTAGAGCCTAGAGTTCATCAGACCGGGAAGGCATGGCTGGCCTTACTTTGCACCATAGTCATGAGGCTGAGAACAAAGAGGAGGTGGTGCTGGGCCCCAGTGACATACCTCCTCCAGTGCTCCACCTCCTAAAGGTTCTACAATTTTCCCAGAAAGCTGGGCACAAAGTATGTCAGCATATGACCATTTGACAGGGGGCCTGTTGTAATCAGCTTCCTAGTTGCTGCGCAGAAAGAACCCAAGCAAACGTGTCAAACAACATGGAATAATTCTGAACCCTGGTCAACAGTGGATTGGGAGCAGTGGGGATCTTGCTGAATTCTTCACAGTGGTTCAGGAAGATGTGCGTACGCAGTCCCACGTGCTCTTCCACAGTCTGTACTTCTCAGAAGCAGAACTTTCTACCTTGCATTACAGGGTATGTGTTTACACTCATCTCCAGAACAGCCTACGTTGTGGCTTTGTTGTGCAGACCTTTTCTTTTCTTTCTTTTCTTTCTTTCAGGTGTGTTGCAGTCAGCTTTCTTGTTGCTGCGCAGAAAGAACCCAAACAAAAGTGGCTTGTGGAGGAATGGGTTTATTAGGCTTATGGACTCAAGGGGAGACTCCATCCTGGCAGGGAAAATGATGGCATGAGCAGAGGGGTGGACATCACCTCCGCCATATCACTGCAAACATTGGCAGGAAGGTGTGCCAAACACTGTCAAGGGGAAGCTGGTTTATAACCCCCATAAGCCCACCCCCCCCATAACACAGATCTAGTGAGGTTCTAATTCCCAAACTGCCATCAGCTGGGGAACATATTCAGAACATATTCATTTATTTGTGGGGGACACCTGGATCAAACCACGACAAGGTGCCTCCTGAGCTGGTCCCAACTCCACAATAAGGAGGGTAGGGCATGTGCTCAAAGCTGGTCTCTCCCCACATACACAGACTTACCTGCTTTCCAACAAGCCAGATAGAGATTGTGATGTGTCTCCCCTCCCAAATGTCTGTGAGGAAACCCATCCCCCATACCTTAGAGTATACATAGCCTTGTTAGGAAATAAGGTTATTGGGGTTGTATTTAGTTAGGATGAGTTCACACTGGTGAAAGTTAGGACTCCCAGACAAAGTAACTGAGACTATCTCAAAAGAGGCAAGTTGGACACAGTCATGCTCACTGGGAAAATTCTCTGGGAACTCAAAGCCAGAGTTGGATTCTCTGTAAAATAGGCAGCAAAGCTGGGCCTGACAGTGTCTATCATCACAGCCTCAGATGAGGTTAATGCAGGAAGATCCGGTCACAAGGTCAAGGCCAGCCTGGGCAACAGAATAGTTCAAGGCCAGCCTAAGCAATCTGATGAGACCCTGTCTCAAAACAGTGTAAAGAAGGCTGGGATATTACTCAGTGGCAAAGCACTTGCCTGGCATGTGTGATGTCCTGGTAACCAGAATCCAATCCCAAGTTCCACGAAAAAAATAAATAATTTTTTTAAAAATATATCCATTGAACCACCAGAAGCCAGGAAAGGGGCAGGCATGGAGTAGATTCCCCTGTCACAGATCTCAAAAGAAACCGGTTCTGCTATTCCTTAATCTTGGACTTCCAGCCTCCAGTAAGTGCTATGGAACAAGAGCTTCTGGTTATTTGAGCCATGCATTTTGTGGCAAATGTTACATGCAAACTCCTCATTAGCCTGCACCCAGAAAGAAGAGTGACTGTGTTCTCATGGTGTGTGTGTGTGTGTGTGTGTGTGTGTGTGTGTGTGTGTGTACATGCTCAGATGTACATGGGATTTGCATGCACATATGTGTACACATGTGTAGAGGCTAGAGTCTTTCTTTATTCTTTGAGATAGGCTCTCTCACTGAACCTAAACTAGCTAGCCAGCAAGCCCTGTGGATTCCCAGTCTCTGCCTCCTCAGCACTGGAATCATAGGCATGTGCCACCACACCTGGCATTTGACATGGGTCCTGGGAATCCAAACTCAGGTCCTCATGCTTGAGCAGTAAGTACTTTCCCCACTGAGCCACCTCCCCGCCAACCCTCACTCTCAGTTCTCAGGAGCAGAACTGACAACTGTCTAACAGAACCAAGTTAATCATGTTTCCATACTCACGTTATGGCCTTCTGGTTCTTAGCACTATAATTGCCATCTGTGGTGATAGAAAGCAGAGGGAGAAAAGGTCTGATGGGAATGTGCTCTTACATGAGTGATATGCATTGCACTGATGGAAGTATCTGGAATGACGAGACCCCATTGTAGTAAATAAAACAGGCACAGAGCTACATATAATCTCATTGTATTGGTACCAAGAGCCCAATCCATAAAAACTGCTTTGACGTTAAACTGATGCATGCCTTAAAAAGCATTAATAACAAATGTTCAAGACTAATCCTAGACAAGTTTTCTATCCAGAAAAAGGAGGAATGCATATGTTTTGCTCCTGTAAAAAAAAAAAAGCAACAATCAAATTGAGTTTGAAATATCACACTATTCAGCAGTGCTGGGAGGTGAATTTGAAGTGAAAGGCTCTTTGTGTAGAGGCTCACGGGAAAGAGCACAAGTTATAAAATCAAAGGAGCCACTTTTATCATCTTCTAATTGTGTGACCTAACAGATGTCATTTAACCTGCAAAGACCTGCTTTGATTGCCTGGAAAGTGAGGGTAGTCATGCCTTCCTCACTGAAGTGATCTAAGGATTAAATAAGAATATTGCTGAAGTGACCAGCACACTGCCTGACAATAAGTTCAATAACACCGTTCAATCAGTGGTTTTACACATTTCCCTGTTATCAACGCTTTGGCAATTCTGCCCTACAAGGTCCATTTATTGGCATCTAAATGATGATGACCCTGATAAAGTCTTCAGAAATCATTGACATCGCCACTAAAAATCCTTTTTTTCTTTCTTCTTTTCTTCACCACGAAGTGTAGTGTGCCCAGGTTGTGAACAGAAGCCCTCGGGTGCAATGATGTGGTAATGTAGCTGGGCTTGAATGAGCCCTGGATGAAGTTAATCAAGATAAAACATCCGTCAGAACACTTCCTGTTCTCAAGGATGAATTAAAAATAAATCAGGCTCTGCTCAAAGAAAGGTGATTAGATGGCATAGTTTTAGAAAACTGGGAATGCACAGCAGGCTCCCCTCAACTTCAAGGCCATCTTTCTTTAACTCTCTCAAACACTGGCCATGCTTTTGAACTTGATTCCAATCAGCGCAGTCTTTGTGTGCAGTCTCTGAAGGAGGCAGCCTGGGACCACGCATACAAAGCAAGCAAAAGACTCAAGAATCAAAGCATGTTTTCTGGAAACATCCAGTGCTTCCCTGGACAGCTTTCCTACAAGGAACCTAACCGCATCCTATTCTGATTAGGAGCCAGCAGCCTGGAATTATGCAAGGTGGCTTGGGGGCTTAAAATAACAACTTCAGGCATGAGCCAACTACCTCATCAGGTATGGAGATGGCACTAACAAAGCTTCTGTTAAAAGTGCACCTAAGACCTCAACAATAAAGCAGCCTTAATACTCACCCACCATGACTCAGGGAACTGAGCGGAAGAAGGGGCAGAAAGATTGTAAGAGCCATGGTGGAGGAGAATGTCCAGAGACATACCCCCCCTCAGTAACATCATACAAAGGGGGGTGGAACCTGGTTGACTCCTAGGCTGTCCATAACCCCCTACCCCATGGACTGACCCAGACTGCCCATGGAGGAGGATCCCAGCTGATCGGAGACAGGGAAGATGGAAATAGGGGAATTGGAGACATCAACACATTATTCACTTATTAAGTGTATCTAATTATGGATAATAAAGAAATAATAAATTTTTTAAAGTGCCCCTACCTATCCTGAGCTGGGGGTGGGGGAAGCTTCGAACCTCAGGCCCTTTGACACATGAATTCTAAGTCCAATATGGCCATATGTTTTCCTGGAAAGAGGATAATGTTTTCTATTTTAAATTTAGTGAACTATTCTGGCTAATACCCACCCATTTCCTTCTGCCTTCTCTCCTTCCATGTTCCCTCTTGAAATTGCTCATTCATCAGCCCTGAACTTGCCAATAGGAAAACTCATTCACAAGGCTATGAACTTGACAGGATTAGAACAAATTAGCCAGTGACGTGGTGTGACAAGCCTGGCATGTCCAATGTGGTGGACGGAGCCCCCTTGAGCGGCAGGCCTTGGGCCGAGCTGTGTGAGGGAGCTGTCCCTTTGTCTTAAAGACACTAAAGAAAATCTGAGCAGAAGGGCTGGGTATGGTGGCGCACGCCTTGAATCCCAGCACTTGGGAGGCAGAGATAGGAGGATTGCATGAGTTCAAGGCCATCCTGAGACTACAGAGTGAATTCCAGGTCTAGCCGGGGCTAGAGAGAGACTCTACCTCAAAAAAAAACAGAAAAAAAAGAAAAAGAAAATCTGCACAGAATCTTAGATGATAGATAAAACACTCTGAGATCACTTTGACATGGAGCCATCCAACCCAAGGAAGATGACCACCTAAGAGCTAGGTGGAATCTTACATAGGCTACAGAAGCCACTCATCTTCGTGATGAGGAGACAGAAGCCCATGCAGGAAAAGCACTATGTAAGGTCGCAAGGGCTAAACCATCTTATTAGCGACAGAAACGCATATTTGAAACACAATGTGTCTGATTCTAATGCCTTGCAAATAAGTCATCTGTCCACTCGCTCACTGACAGAGGCTCTCCTTGGACAGGAGGTGCAGACCCCGTGGGGCCATCATCTCTGCTCAGTCCCTCCCTGCTCTGTCCTAGAACACTTGTTCAAGCTGCGGGGTCATGGGCTCCTTTCTCCTCTTAAAGAGGGACTTCGTGCTTTGCCCTCACTTCTGTGTGATGAGCTCCAGCTCATCCCTAACACCCAGCACGCCATGCAGGGAGACTTCTCAAACTCCCAGAAAACTGGCCCATTCTTCTATCTCTCTCACTCAGTATCAAGCAGCAGTTGGATTGAGATGAGCAAGAGAGAAGTTTCGAAACCATAGACTGCTCCACTCATACGCAATTTACAGGTAACACCATGCGCCTTCTACCTGGAGGCTTTCCAAATAGCATCGCTGATATGTGTGTGTCAGGATTATTAAGGCTCAGCTTGGAGTGAGAGGATGGGTTGATGGTACCTTCCGTTCCCACCAAACTAGAAGTTGAATTTCCTTCATGTTAAGGAGTGACCTTAGGGAAGCAGTGGGGGAAGGTCAGGGCATTGGGGCTTGGGGACAACAGTGCTGACTCTGTCATTCCTGTCATCTGTCTTTATCTGGCTCTTCCGACTGCCACTTTCAGGATTTCTCAGAGATGGAGCTCTCCTTCTTAAATAAATTCGCTGGAAACACAAAACAATACCACAGACATCCGTCCTTATCACAAGCGCAGTCAATTGCAGCCCTTTCTCTGGACCTCTGCTTATTTCTTTCCGCATTGTAGCATCACTTATTTACATGCTTGTCTCCTAGGAGACGAGAAAGGCTTGGAAATCATCGGGTAATAGTTCATGGATCACAGCCTTTATTTATTATAAGCTGTCATCCTCTGTGTGATTTGACTTCCTCTTGAAAGAGAAATTCAATTCTGCTATTTAAGGATTTGAATGGAATTTTAAAATCTACTCTTGTATATTGGAGATTTCAAAGACTTGTTAGAATGTGCCCTGCTATCACACCATACCAAATTTTACAGAGGTTTTATTTTTCCCCTAAAATGGTTTATGACATTTATTACTGAAAGAAGAACCTCTGCTGCTCGTCTTCTTCCTCCCCTTCCTCATCCTTCAAGCTCTTCATTCGTGACTGTGGTCTCTGCCTGTGTTTGTGCACCAGCTGTGGAGACTAAAAGGAAGAATGCTAAAAAAGCAAGGACATTTTGAAATAACAAATCCATGATTGCCTTATTTATTAGCCCCTACTTTTTGATTGACACACAGAGTAATTTTAAATACTTATAAGAAACAGTGTCATGTTTTGATCTGTGCGTGTATTCTTGGGGTAATTATCCTACCCATCACCTTAAACTTTTAATAAACCATTATGGTGGTTATATACAAAATCCTGTCTTCTAACTATTTTCAGGTATATGATGCATTATTATTGATTATCCTGCCATCCAGAGAATACCAGAACATCTCTCTCCTATCTAACTCTAACATTCCTTCCCTCTACTGCCCCCAGTCCTTGGTAACCAGGGGTCTATGCTCAACTTCTGTGAGATCAACATTTTGGAATTCCATATTTGAGTGAGATCATATGATATTTGTCCTGTTCTGGCCTGACTTATTTGATCTAACATAATATTTTCTAGATCCATTCATGTTGTCACAAATAGCAGGGTTTCATGGCTAATAGCAATGCATTGCACATATTTCAAATTATATACCACATATATACCACATTTGGAAATGGAGCCTCCCTGGGGCTACTTAACTCCATCAGACCAGTAGAAACCCTCTAACATGTAAGTAGTAGGTCTCAGTCTTTGAGCATCAACATTTTATCTACCATGGAGGCCACACTGAGGCGTGAAGCTACAGGTTATACATCAAGAGCCCATTTCGAAAAAATTGAAAAGAATTCTATTGTATAAGATCAAAGCAGAGTCATTAGAAAAAACACAGGGACCCATTAGGCCAGATAATAAGGAAGAATGTTTTGACAACTACAGGCCCACACTTGGAACAGGCTCCCTGGAAGGGCTACGGGTCTCCCTCAGTTCTCAGGGTAGGGCACAGATCAAGCATATAGGAGAGGAACATCATGAAGAGACGAGACATATACTAGGTCATCTTGAGTTTTCTTCCAACATTCTGCACCTTTAGGACGTTGCAGTTAATATGTACTGAAAACACATAGGAGAGAAGAAAAGGGGAAGAGAAGACAAGGTAGGGAAGAAGAGAAAGTAAGAAGCATATGACTCAAGACTCACTTGGATTTGGTTTTCATTTGCACTATGTAACATCAAGTTCCCTTCATTACCACAGGTTGAGTTAGTATAGTGCTTGTTGTTGTTGTTGTTGAGTATTTCATTTATTTGAGAGGAAGCGGGAGAGAGAAAAACACAGACACACACACACACACAGAGAGAGAGAGAGAGAGAGAGAGAGAGAGAGAGAGAGAGAGAGATTGGACATGTCAGGGCCTCCAGCCACTGCAAAGAAACTCCAGACACAGGCACCACCTTGTGCATCTGGCTTTATGTGAGTACTGGGGAATCAAACTTGGGTCCTTCTGCTTTGCAGGCAAATGCCTTAATCATTGAGCCATCTCTCCAGCCCTGTTGATATTTTTTTAACTGTGAGTATGCACCTAGTAGGACGTGTGAAATATGAAGGAGAAGCAAACGGGGGATTCATTGATTTGAAAATATGTGTGACTGGGCTCCAGGATCCTAGCTCTGGTAAAGTAGGAGCTGGGGATGAAAGAATGAAGACCTGGTTTCTTCACAGAGGGGCTCTGGCTGGGTGGAGACACAGAGATAGCAGCTTCCTACTGGCCAAGGAAGCCTCTAAGGGGTAAGAACTGAGAGAAGAGCTGAGTTCAAAACACTTAATCCAGCAGCAGAAAATTAAAGACACTAATCCTAAATGTATTTTTCTCTTCTGTCTTTCCTGGATTCATTTCCATCATTGTTTCTTCGAATTCTTCTTCTATGTCTCCAGCCAGCAATAATCTTGTATCTGTCTTTTGGCCTTCCCACCACATTATACAACACATTGTTTAAACCATTATATTCATACTTTTAAAATAAGAAGGAACAATAGATTTAGAAAAAAAAAAGAAATTCTTTGGTATTGTTGGTACTGAAGTAGTTCTTATATTTATTTTTACCAGAAAATTAGGAAAGGGAGTGATCACCCCACGTTCTAATCCTTCCTTTTGTGTTTGTCTTTAAGCTGATAGTTGGACCATCCAGATCCTCAGGAAAGGCATTTTAGATTTCTAGAAATTTTTAGGCATTGAATTTAGATACCCACACAGTCCCAAATACAGGGAAGTTGAAGTTGGTCAGCGTCCAAGCAAGGAAGCGAAACTATTCCTATTAAGTTCACAGACAAAATGGTTGAATTAACCTAGTTAAGAATATTTTAGCTTCATTTATTCGGGGGTATTAATTCCTGATTTAACAAATATGTACGTCTACTATCAGGCAACTGCCTGTTTGGAAAGAAAGGTCAAGGATATTATGCTGGAAATGAGTGAACCTGTCTAGCTCATTCAGACATCCATCTACAAGGTCTGTTCCTCCCATCAGTCTCCCCTCCGGGCACCATTTGTCTCTGTGCAGTGTTGTGGTTCTGGAGAGTAGCCTGAAACTGTCTGACATCACTCCTCGGCAGCCATAGAAACTGCACTTTTTAATCACTCGCTGATAACTGTATTCGTCCTTTCATTCTAATTCCAAAACTCATCACTGGCTTCTGTTACCATAATGTGGGGACCGGGAACCAATCTTCAGTGGTGATTCATGAAAGCCAGGCTCCCTTCACACTCTCCTCTGCCTGCCTGTCCCTGGGGGATACAAACAATGGCTCCTGTCTCCTGCTTCATCACCAGGAGAGAGCTGCTCATGGCCCAGCCCCCACAAGTTTCATTCATGGTTCCAACTTTGCACACAAGCCACTTCCTGGTTTGCTTTCATTTCAGTATTGTATTTAAGAGCTTTTCCCCTTTTCTGACAATGACAGATGTGCTGAACGCTGTGTGAGGTAGAAGGAAATAACCAGATACTTAGAGCAAAGCACTCCTTCCTCTTTCCTCGCCCTGGCTCTAGGGTTTCGAGGGTCACTGTGCTTTGCACTTCTTTCTTGCATCTTTACCTATCTGTGTTGAGCATTCTAGAAAAGTTCTGAGGAAATTAGCTGTCAGATAAGGCCCTGGCCAGTAGTCAGAAGGGAATTGGATATTAACTCAGTTATATTCACTGAGCCAACCTGCAGAGAGCACTCTGGAAAGACCAGATCCTATGTCAGCATGGGGACCTACAGGTGCAAATTCCCCTGCTCCATCAACTAAGTCTGAGCATAGTGAATGGTGTGTGCTCACCATTAACAGGGGCGATGCCAGGATGCCAGAGGGCTATGCATGGGGTTACCAGGAGCTTGCAGCTGCCAGGTATAAGGTATCCAAGAGGAAGCAAGGGCTGACGGTCATGGAAAGGTAGATAGAGAAGCTTGTCATAGAGGAACTTGACTCCGTGTGTGGAGCCTGACTTTTATCCAGGTTAAGTAGAAATTGATGGACTTAAAGCAGGCAAGTGACATGAGAGTTTTATTTCATTTCTTTGGGAGCAATAGAAAAGATAATGTCTGTGACAGTCACTTGGATAACTGCAGATAATGTATGCAAATCTTTCAGATGTTTTTAAGTAATTCTTTCATCCATGATTTAAATGCCGCAAATAATGCAATATCGTAATAGCTTGATGCAGTGCATGGTGTGGTGTGGTATGGGGTGGTATAGTGTGCTATAACACAATATAGTGTACAGTATAATATAGCGTGGTGTGGTGTGTTGAAGCATAATGTAATGTCATTGCCATATAATACAGTATAGATAGTATAGTATAGTATAATTGGGATAGTATAATTAGTATAGTATGGTATAATTGATATAGTATGCTACAAGTAGAAAATATATTCTTGAGATGAGCCACCCCAGACCTACCATGGAGGCTCCACATGAAACCCCACAGAGAGTGGTGGGATAAGCAAGAGACCTATAACCACAGCCAATCAGTCAACCAGGATGAGCCAGTGAGACAGACACCAACGATCTTCAACACAACCTAAAGCAGAAGTACAGAGGCCCCTCAGACCTCAACAATAAAGCAGCCTTAATACTCACCCACCATGACTCAGGGAACCAAGCGGAAGAGGGGGCGGAAAGATTGTGAGAGCCATGGTGGAGGAGAATGTCCAGAGACATGGCCCTTCTCAGTAACAACATACAAAGGGGGGTGGAACCTGGTTGACTCCTAGGCTATCCATAACCCCCAACCCCATGGCCTGATCCAGTTTGCCCATGGAGGAGGATAGCCAGCTGATTGGGGACAGGGAGGAGGGAAATCTGGGAATTGGGGACATCGACACATTATTTGCTCATTTGGTGTATCTAAATATGGATAAAAATAATTTATAAGAAAAAGAAAATATATTCTTCACAATGCTAGCATTGCCATTCTCTACTTATAACCAATTATCTCTCTAAGGCAAACACCTGTGGGAAATGATCTCCCCCATCTCCTCTCCCTCCTGTCAGTGTCACTCGACTCCTCATCTCAGTACCCATTGCCCTGTCTCTCCACCCTGCCATGATCCTAGTTAGCCTGCGGATTTGGAAACTGAAAAGAACCACCAAGTCCAAATCTTTGTTTTGGCTTTTTAATGAGGACAATGACCTAAGGAAATGAAGTAAATGCCTCCAGCATTGGAACCACGGTTCAGTCCTGACGTGACCCCACCTCACTCCTGAACACAGTTGCACAGCCGGTCGTTCATCGCCTCAATTCCAGACTATTCTTTGTGAGACACTGCTGCTAGGCTACCTTTCAGCTCAAAAGCCTTCAGAGCTTCTTCATTACCTGCAGGATAAAAATCAGACTTCTAAACCCAGCCTTCAACAGCCAAGCTTGCTGTCTTCCCAGCTGAACACATACATGTGTCCATCTCAGTGCGTTACCCGGGGAGCTAGTGTGACTCACATCCCCACCAGCGCACAGGAGGTTGGCCAAACTGGATCCCATTCTTTGGTAGAGGCATTTGTTGAGTTCTACTTTCTAAAACACCTTTCCTGATCCCTCTCCATTTCAAATAGCCTTCACTAGAGCAGGTTGGCTCTCTACCTAGAAATCCCTTATGTCCTACCTAACGACCACCTGTGTAACGATTGAGTGAATGGATTTTAATGTTCTCTGCCAGCCTAAAGCTTCTTAGAGAAAGATGCTGCTATGGTTGACATTATGTCACCAAAATCTCTTGTACACGGCACTCGCCTAAGGATTTAAAATGAACCAGTATATTCATTTATTTCAAGTTATTAGGCAGTGAAGTCAGAGCTCTACAATTTCTCCAAGCCAGATGTTAACTTTCTCTTTATGCTTTTTGTCACATACAGTTGAATTGGACATCGGTTACATGATTTTATTGATACACGGCTTAACTCTTGTGAACAACAATGTGACTGTCTGCTTGAATGCATCTGAAATTAATTATATACCACTGGGTTTATTTGACATAAAAATGTAAAACAATATAAAACATCAAATAAATAATTTTTTTTTCTTTTAGAGCAAAATGTTTCATCCCCTCCCACACACTCACACCCACATTCACACACAAAAGACCAAAATTATCTCGGGAACACTGACTGCCATCTAGTGGACAAGGATGGTGGCAAAACTCCTCAATGGGATTTAGGTTTTCCTAAGCAGTCAGGGTTTAAATGCAGTATGTTTGAGTCAATAGAAGCAGCTTCTTTAATCAAACCGTTTGTCTAGAAAGTGTTTACTCAAATACCTTTATTAATTCTTCTCGATCATTATAGAATCCTAAAATGGTTTTCATAAATGTATATAAATTTAATTTTGATGTTGTCGTGATTCATATCTGAGAAGGGTGGGAAGTGGTCACAAAAAAGATGTCTGGGTAATTTTTTTAACCATGGCTTATTGAAGCAAAAACAAACACCATAGAATTGTTTTAACTAACACATTAGCACTTAACAGCTTGCACGCCAAAGTACACGATTCACAGTGGGTACTTGCATCAGCCCTTTGCTGAATTGCTCCCAAACAGGTGCATGCCCCAGTTAGTGGGATGTACATTACTTCACGTCACTATGAAGTCATTATTTCACAGAAGATACTACCAGAAGGCCATGTAATGGCTATTTACAAATTGGAAATCAAATTAATTCCTCAGAAATGTGTAAGCAACAGGGAAAACATAATAAACATGAAAGAAGTCATTCCTTTTTCTGTTTCCATAGAAAATCTTCCCCTGCAAACCTTTTTCATTCTTTTTTCTTTTTCAGTAAATCAATGGCATCCTATTTTGAAGAACACAGATAGACACTTAGAACCTTTTCCTTCTGTATTAAATATAGTCTGTATTCAAATGCTGGGTCCAGCCATATCTACAACCATCTTCATTCTGTTATTTGGTTTCTGGGGGGGCTTCACTGCCTTCTGTTTGGTCTGTAATGAAACTCATATATGGCACTGAAGTTATCTTAAAGAAATGATTTCATACATACACAAAATTAAACCTGAAGGAAAACCAGATACTTAGTGCAAAGCACTCCTTCCTCTTTCCTTGCCCTGGCTCTAGGGTTTCGGGGGTCACTGTGCTTTGCACTTCTTTCTTGCATCTTTACCTATCTGTGTTGAGCATTCTAGAAAAGTTCTGAGGAAATTAGCTGTCAGATAAGGCCCTGGCCAGTAGTCAGAAGGGAATTGGATATTAACTCAGTTATATTCACTGAGCCAACCTGCAGAGAGCACTCTGGAAAGACCAGATCCTATGTAAGCATGGGGACCTACAGGTGCAAACTCCCCTGCTCCATCACCTAAGTCTGAGCACAGTGAATGGTGTGTGGTCACCATTAACAGGGGCAATGCCAGGATGCCAGAGGGCTATGCATGGGGTTACCAGGAGCTTGCAGCTGCCAGGTATAAGGTATCCAAGAGGAAGCAAGGGTCGTGGAAAGGTAGATAGAGAAGTTTGTCATAGAGGAACTTGACTCCGTATGTGAAGCCTGACTTTTATCCAGGTTAAGTAGAAATTGATGGACTTAAAGCAGGCAAGTGACGTGAGTTTTATTTCACTTCTTTGGGAGCAATAGAAAAGATAAATGGAAAAGGGGAAGACTGCAGTCAGGAAGGCTCCTTCCATGAACCTGAGCAACGGGGTTGGATTCCCCAAGCCTGGCGGTAGAGGTGGAGCAGAGGTGCTTCAGGATTGAAAGGGCAAGGATGAGTGTCAGGGGGATGATGGAAAATGCAGGCTGAATGTTAGTCATGATGCCCTGGCCTCTGGTTTAGGTGATATGTCAAGTAGAGTGCTGTTGTCATGTCCCTTTAATGTAAAGCAAGGTTTGTGGCTAAGGCCCCATCACAGACAGGTGAACAGGAAGAGAACATAAACATTTATTTGACTTCAGTTTTACATGACATGGTGCCTTCAGAAATGAACGCCCAAAGCATTGAGGAAATCTACATGGAATTGTCATGTTCACGGAGGACAAGAGGGACATTGTACTGGTGATCAACCAGGAGGAACTGAGCAAGGCATGCTTGTTCAAGTCCTTTTTGACTTCTCTGGGTGGCATTCCTGCCCTGAGTATAGGGAGGACCTTGTCATTGAGGGTCTTCAGGGCAGAAGGGAAGTAGGAAGTCCAAGAGTGACTTTTTGTCACTCCTTCAGGGAAAATGGGTGAGGGGGAAAGACAACCGGCTTTCTTGCCTATGCTGGTTTCTCAAATGCCAGGGTGCCAGAATTCAAGGTAGCGTGTCTGAAGGCCTAACATTGCCAGGCCTAACATTGCCATTTTAATGAGGGAGGAAATGGAACCGCTGAGTAACTGTGGAGGTCAGGGCAGTGGGACTTGTGTGTCTAGAGCCTGTGGAAGGACCCTTTCCAGATGGAGAGAGCAGGCAACAAAGAGATCTGAAAAGTCATGGAATTCTGCCGTTAGATTAATTTCATAAGAGAAATGTTAGGAACTAGCCAGGCATGGTGGCGCACGCCTTTAATCCCAGCACTCAGGAGGCAGAGGTAGGAGGATCACCGTGATTTCAAGGCCACCCTGAAACTATATAGTGAATTCCAGGTCAGCCTGGGCTAGAGCGAGACTCTACCTCGAAAAAAACAAAGAGAGAGAGAGAGAGAGAGAGAGAGAGAGAGAGAGATTGAGAAATGTTAGGAACTAAAGTGACCATATGCCAGACATGAAAGCGGTGAAGAAGGTAGAAGCCAGAGTTCCTGTGCCGCCCTGGCCACACTTCAGAATCATTCCTAGCTTTAAAAACCACTAATGGTCAGGCTGCACCTCGGGCCATTTAAACTCCTCCGGCAGCTCCAGTGTGCAGCTAAGACAAGACCACTGGTGTAGACAACTCTACCAAAGAGCTGAAACGGGAAAGAAATGTGAGCCCCTCATGAGAATTGAAGGAGATGCTTGGGTTTTGTCTGTTTGTTCATTTGTTTATTTTGAATCTCTGTCAGCCAGGTTGACCTTAAACTTGTGATTCTCCTGCCAGGGTCCTCCCTCTTCCAACACAGACTGAGTATTGGAAAGGAAGTCATTTTTAAGATAGGAGTTATTAGAGACTAGTCTACAATCATACCATCCTGAACAGGCTTGGTCTTGTCTGATCTCCAAAGCTAAGCAGGGTCCAGCCTGGTTCGTACTTGGATGGGAGGGATGCAAAGGAGTGAGGAAGAACAGGAAGCAGAAAAGAAATAACCAGTGGTGAAAGCTGGGCAAGAAGTGAGAAAGAAGTGAGGTCTTTAGAGCCGGCTTTGAGTGGAAGGGAAAATATCTGTAGGTGAAATCAGTCAGGAAAGATGGGTGTATATACAATTAAGTTTGTAGATGGAAGGGTGAGAACCATTACCAACATGACAGTAATTAAATGCATCTTCTCACAGATCTGTTTCAAACATCTCCTGCTATAAATAAACAAACGTGTTGGGAAAGCATCTTAGGACACTCATTGTAGGAAGGATGGAGAGATAAAGAATGCAGATTCCAGGCAGATGCCAGGAGGAGAGATGGATGGGTGGTGAGGGGTGCTTCCTGTGGAAGCATGGGGGCCTGGGTGCACATCTTCAGAACCCACATTAAACAGCTGATCGTGGCTATGCATATCTGTAACCCCAATCTTGTTGGGGGACAGAGGCCAGAGACTGGCTGGGCCTTCAGAATCAGTAAAAGATCCCATTGCAAGGGGTATGGAGCACCACACCAACGCATACACATGCATACACCACACACACTATGGAGATGCATTCGCCCAATAGAATGGAAGGTCCCTTCTGTCTTTCCTTATTCTCAGCCCTCCCCTGAGGTTTCCCTCTTCTCAGCCCAGAGAAGATCTTGCAATTAGCTGGTGTCCCTTCCTACCTCCGTTAATCACTTTGTCTACTTCATCACCTTCATGAGTACTAACGTTCATGTTCCCATCGCCATTATTAAGAGAAACCCTGTAGCCTGCATCCCGCCCACTGAACCACTGTGACCTGACAGGGCCCTGTGGGTGATCTAGATGGAAAGCTAAGCATTAAACATGTGACAATCCAGCAGGTGGTGCTACATGCATCACGTGTGTGTTAGCTGGATGTGAAGAGCTCATCATTTTTGTCACATGACAATTTTTTCCAGCCACACCAGTCAACTCCTTTTGACCTGAATTCCAGTGTATCAAGCTCCTGATATCACCTAGAAGGTAGTAGCTCTGCTGTCTGTCATCAGACTTCCTCCATGGGTCCTTTTGGCCTCCTTCTCTTGGAAGATCTTTCTGGCTCTTCCTCTGCTAAAAAATGCAAGATATTGACTGCAAAGCTGCCTCACCCACTCTCACGTTTCTGGGCAGTAAAGTCAGTTTCATAGGCATCCCTGGCCCAAGACCATGGAGTGAGTAGCCAGTCTGGCTCCCTTATGGGTTGTCTTTTTTGACCAAACGCCCACGTGTGGGCACCGTCCCTCACTGCTTCTGACCTGTTGAACTTGAACTGAAGAAGCCCAACTAAGACCAAATTTTGTATGTGACTGTGTGGAAACTCAAACTCTAAACAAGAACCAGGGTTCAGTTTCATGAAATTAACATGATGCGAAATCAATTTTTATGATCCCACACATGATCTGTTAGTTAACAAGATTCTCATCTCGTCTTCCTAATAGAATCATCAAAACACATTCTGGCGCATTTGGGAAATGTGTTAAGGAGATATAACCCTCAGGGAAGCTAGGCTTCTCCCTCCACCATCCTGTGGTCTTTGGAGGCAGCAGGTGGCCACAATAAGGACCAAGGTGGGAGACCCGCAGGTTTGCTGACACCTGAGCCAGAGCCTGACTTGATCTGTAACAAAGCAACAGTGTTTCCCAGCATTCCACCAGCGTGCTGTCAGGATGCTCTGAAATAGCACAGATGAAGCCAGAGAGTGTGCACTCACAGTGAGGGCTCAGGAACCAGAACCTTGAACTTGTATCATATCCACAGAACAGGGTGGGGACCTGGAAAACAGGGATAGGTATGGCAGCCTTTTGTTCTGTCACATTCCCCTAAGTGCCCCAAGGGAAGAGGGAACAGAAGAGTCTTGTCTGTGTCAGATAGTTCTTGTTACCTCACTTAATGGAGATTTTGTTTGTTTCTTTGTTTTTACTCTAAAAACATGGTGATTCTTTTTTATATATTTTATTTATTTATTTGAGAGAGAGAGAGAGGCAGAGAGAGAGAGAGAATACAGGTGCACAAGGGCCTCCAAGCCACTACAAATGAATTCCAGACCCATGCGCCCTCTTGTGCGTCTGGCTATATATGGGCACTGGAGAATCGAACTCTGGTCCTTCTGCATTGCAATCAAATGCCTTAATCGCTAAGCCATCTCTTCAGCCCAAAACATGGTGATTCTTATAAGTGATTGTCATGGTCAGACACAGGCCACTGGAAGGAACCTGCAAACCAGGCACAGTTATGGGAGGAAAGGATTTATTGAAGCTCCAGATCCAGAGGAAGTTCTATAATGCGAAAGAGGCTGGTACCTTTTCACAGGTCCAAGCACACACACCAGCAAATAGTCAGCTTTGCCAAGCTCAGACTGCTCTTTGCGTATCTATGGCTGGAATTCTACATCCACCCCAGAAAGACCTTAGAGCTGGAGACTGCCCAAGGTGACACCTCCTCCAGCCAGGCAGCTGGAGAGAAGCTTTTAATAAATTTCTGAATCTATTGGGGGTCATACATTCCAACTACCACAGTGATGTTGTTGACTTCTTCATATTTCATACTAGCAAGCCGACCACAGCAAACCTCTAAGACTGTATGGAATGCTTGATTTTTTGCACACATGTGTCTTCGTATGGTTATGGGCAGCTGCACATGTGTGCACATGCATGTAGACGCCGAGGTCAGTATCAGGGGGCCTTTCTCAGACACTCTCAGTCAGCTTATTCTTTGAGATAGGGTCTCTCGATGAATGAGTGCTACACTGCCTAGCTAATAAGCCCAGAGATTCCCTGTCTCCACCTCCCCAGGGCTGAGAATCCAGGCATGTGCCACCATACCCAGCATTTTTCCTTTGCTCTGGGGGTGTGAACTCAGCTCCTCACACTGCTAGAGAGCATGTACTTTTCCTACTCACTTATCTCTCTTAGCACTTTCTCTTTCTTTCTTTCTTTCTTTCTTTCTTTCTTTCTTTCTTTCTTTCTTTCTTTCTTTCTTTCTTTCTTTCTTTCTTTCTTTCGTGCTGGAAATCAAATCCAGGAACTCACAACTACTAGGCAAGTGCTCTACCACTGAGGTACATTCCCAACCCATGACATGCTGTTTTAATAGTGTCTTCACTCTTGGTACAACTGGGCTTTCATGCTTATCCTGCTTGCTTTATTTTTGGTCTTAGTTTAAAATAAAATATATTAGACAGATCCATTATGTGCAGCTATGCAAGCTGGTGTAAGTCTATCCTTGATAGAAAGGCTATCCTTGATCAAAAGTTAACAACAGGGGCTGCAGAGATGACTCAGCAGCTAAAGGTGCTTGCTAACAAAGCCTTCCTGCCCAGGTTGAATTTCCCTAGCTACCCACACAAAGTCAGACAGGCATTTATTTGCAGTAGCAAGTGACCCTGGCACGTGCGGCATGAGGCACACACATACATACATATATACATACATACATACATACATACATACATACATACATACATACATACATACATACACACACACATACATACATACATACATTCACACTTGTAAATAAATAAATATTTTTAAATTAACAGTTAATCACATAACTAGATTTCCTCCCACTGAATTCGAGATTTGAATAATCTATTATTTATCCCAGAATTCAGCCAGTTGGACTGTTGCTCTAAACCAGGCAAAGCCTCTGAGCGGTCACTCCAGACTAGCGGCAGAGGTCACCTTCAGGCGTGAATGGACAATGTGTTTGCAATGGCCCATTCATTCTGTCCTTGGCATAGATGCCATTGTGGTTAATTATTTTGATGCTAATATATGTGCATAGCTTTTAGAATGTATTGGATTGAGACCAATCATCAACAGATGGCAATCACTCGGGGTCACGCCGATCTTGGACCAGGTTTTCACAAGTGATGCACAATGATATTGAGGTTTATATTGAGACATATAGTCCCAATCTGGTTTAGCGGTGACTCCCCTGATGTCTGCACCTCCCCAGATTTATCCCACTGTGAATGTCTGTGAACTCACTTAAAAAAATAAATAAAACACACAGTTTGCCTGGGGGGATACCAGCCCGTTTCAGTTCCCCACTGCCTACATGAGGCTGGATCCACAGAGTGGCACATAGGTCTATTTTTTGCTTGCAGTGATAGGAGGCCATGGCTTGCTCCTCTCTCTCTCTCTCTCTCTCTCTCTCTCTCTCTCTCTCTCTCTCTCTCTCTCTCTCTCTCTCTCTCGCTCTCTCGCTCTCTCTCTCTCTCTCAAATAAATAAATAAAATATTTTTTAAAAGCCTCCTGAACGCACCATCAAAAAGGTCCATGGTAGAGAATATAGAAATAGTTTACCACAGGTGAGCTGGAAATGATGCATCTCATAGTTTTATTTCTTACTGATGTTTCTTTTTTTATTGTCCATAATGAGTTACAATATTTAGTGGGCAAACAATGAGTTGTTATCCCCAATTCCCCGCTGCCCTCCCCTCCCCAATCCGCTGGATAACCTCCTCCATGGGTTGTCTGGATCAGTCCTTGTGACAGGGGTCGTACTGATGTTTCTAAAATCTTTTTTTCAGCATCCGTCTCACAGAGTATCATTGGGGGAAATGACATGAAGAAAGTGTCGTTGTTAATTGCAAAAATAGATTTCACTTGGGTCAGTAATATCCAAATGATTCTATTTAATTTCACACTTTGCTTTTGAATAGTTGCCATTCTCGTGTCACTGTGCATACTACGGGATGACTTCTCTGAAGGGGTCCCTGATCCATGTGGGTAAAACATGTATGTTTGAAATATAGAATTTGTAGAGCATGATACTTAATTTTCCTTAGAGCCATATCTGTATAGAAACTGGAGCCGCTGATTGTAGCTGTCACTCATAGGTAGCTTAGTCATTCCGCTGATCAATTGGCAGATGCTAAGAACCTTGGTTGGGGCCCTGTGAGTGACAGTGAGTGATAGGATCCCTCCCCTTGGGAGCTACTTCAAGCCATGGCTCAAACAGTGCTTCATCTCGCTGGTTCAACCTCTGCCTCAGTGTTGACTTCTGCCTCAAACTGGTTCCGTCTACTTGGCAGTGGCAGAAAATGCAATTCTATTTCCTCAGAACTGAACTTTTATCTGGCCAAAGATGGATTCGGGAAAGATCTACAGAAACAAGAAACAAGATTTCCTCTTTTCCAGTTGCTTCCTGAAGAGGCATGGCTGCATCTTCCTTTGCCCTGAGCATCCACACATCAGCTTGCTAGGCAGCGTCACCACCAACCACACACACCGAGTGCCTGAAACCACAGTGGTTCATGGTGTAATGGTTGTAGAGGTCAGAGCTCCAAGATCAAGATGGCTCAGCAGTTAAGGCACTTGCCTCCAGTGCCTAGGGCCCCGGTTCAATTCCCCAGGACCCACATAAGCCAGAACCACAAGGTGGTGGCCCTTGTGCTCTCTCTCTCTCTCTCTTTCTCTCTCTCTCTCTCTGCTTGAAAATGAATAAATAAAATATTTTTAAAAAGAAAAGATTTTTTTAAAAAGGCCAGTACCTTCTGAGGACTGTGAGGGGGAATCTTCCTTGCCTTTCCCTAGGTTCTGGTAGCTTTGGCATAGAAATGGCATTCTTTCAGAGTCATCGCATCACCTTTCTGTCTTTGAATATCTAAGTGTTGCCTTTTTATAAGGATTCTGGTTGTCTTGTCTTGGGGCCACTCGAGTGACCTTACTTGAACTTAATTACTTGTGTCAAGATCCTGTCTCCAAGGACTAGAAATGTAGCTCACACTCAAACCCTTGAGTTCACCTGCTGGCACTGTGGGATAAAAAATCTATCTCCACATAAAAACACCTTCATCTTTGGGGGAGAACACAACTCAATCCAGAGCAACTCCTAAACTGAGCAGTGTGCAAAAGGAATAAAAAGAAGGATTGATTGGCCAGGTCTGACCACGTGAGAACCCCATTCTCTGAAAATGGACTCACCTCCAAAAGCATCAGGGGTAGGAGTGAGGAAAGCCTGACTATCTTGGGAACTCTACCCAGTGATTTTGTACTCACCATATTAAATGAAAATTACATCTTTGACAAATAGCTAAACATGGCCGACTTGTGAACTTCCAACAGAGTATTAACTGTATGTCCTATGATACCATTCAAATAGAATTATAGCACGCAATTTTCCTTTCAGTTCTCCACTGGTTAAGGAGAACCTTGCTCTTTTCTCATCATTTTATAAGGTGAAGAGCATTGGGCTGTGTCACTGGGATGAATCTCCAAACCAGGCATAAGTTGGGGAGGAAAGTATTTATTGAAATAACAGATCCAGGGAAGTTCCAAAAATGAAGGAAAGGGCTGGTCCCCTTTCACAGATCCAAGCAGAGAGACAGAGGCCCAGCACCTCCAAAGCAAGCAAGCAACTCTGTGGCACTCTGTAACTCACAAAACAGCAGGACTGCCAGACTTGAGCTCCAGCTGCTCTTTGCATATGTATCCCTGGAATTTTGCATCCAATTTAGAAATACCTCAGGGCCAGACCCCAGGAGGCCAGGCCAAAGTGACACCTCCTCCAGCCAGAAGGCTGGAGACTGGCTCACAACCTTTAATAAACCTTTGATTCTATTGGGGGGACATCTATTCAAACTACCACAGGCTATGTAGATGCCTGCAAGAGAGTAATCTAACTAGGAGAGCATAATGACAACAGACCCCCATCAGTTATTAAATGATCATCAACTATTTATTATAGAGCTGAGAGACAGATGTGACATCCTTGGCTGCTATTTGGCCAAAGATGGATTTGGGAAAAATCTACAGTAGGGGACTCCTGATCCCCTTCTCATGCCATGGTCTGTGAAAGTATGTGTTCCCATCAAGCTTAGGGTGGGCTCAGAATTCAGTCTATGGAAGGATGGAGGGGAGGGCAAGTACCTGGCATACTGAGCAGTTAAGCAGTGAACATCTTTGGATCCACAATGGCCATCATGAACAAATTCTTCCCAGGCCTGGTGCCAGCTAGCCTCTATCGCCCAGTCAAAATTGGTTCAAGAAATTCAAGCCACCTGCCTTCCATCCCTTCTGGGCTATCTGCCTACTGAGGACCTCACCTGAGTGCTCAGGGGCCATATTGTTTTGCATGGTCATTTTATATGCATACATAAATGATTTAGGTAAACATATATAAATGATATATGCATGATCTGGTAATAATAATTTAATAGTATTTTATATACTCCTCTGTTTGGTGCACTTTTTATATAAATTAGAAACAATATTTTTTAAGATAGTGTCTCATGTAACCTAGGCTGGCCTCAAACTCATTATGTAGATGAGGATGACCTTGAACTTCTGATCCCCTTGCTTCAACCTCCCAAGTGCTGGGATTACAGGTATTCTTCACCATGCCCAGTTGAAGAAACAATAATCTTTATGTCAGTGAGTGTCACTGCATACCTCTCATTTCTAGAAATTCAAGAATGCTGGTTTTTTTCCTAACAATTGTTCAGAATTCAGGCTGATATTCTGCCAGCTTCCTTACTGTTAGGTCATTTCATTAATAGCATCTTGGTGAGATTCTTTTCAGAACCTGGGGATGCCGGCCTCAACCCCTTCTATTAACTAAAAAAAAAAAAAGTCCCTGAATAGCCCACCATATGGTGCTGCTATGGCACTGGATAAATACCTGGCTGATTATTTATCTGACTGTACACTTATTTTGACAGGTTGATCACATCAGTCCGCATGGAAACCAAGCTTTGGTAGTAAAGGTCTTCCCATAGTTCTCCATGGCTGTGTTAAGTAATATACTGAATTCCTGTGCCGTAAACTTGGGGCGGAGGAGAATAAGGAAAGTGCAATCGAAAACAAAAGCAAACACAGGCAATTCTGAAAAGCAAAAGAAAAGACAAAAGCCTGTTTGAGGTCCTGGTAAATATATCTGTCCCTTCAGTCAGTATGCCTCCTGACTGTAAACTGCTTTAACTACCAGGATCAATGAAGGGCAAGGCCAGGAAATAGTAATTATGCTAATTGGTAGTGACTAGGAAACAGGCAGGCGGCAGGATGGCAGCAGAGCCTCCGGAGAAGCATCTCTGTTTGTCAAGGAGGGCAAGGTCCCCTCCCTAAGCCTTTTCCTGTAATCTGTTTGCTAAGAAATTCCAAATGCACTGGCCAGTCTGATTTGAGTTCTTACCTTAGTAGTTGATACCAGGCACTGCAGAAAATGATCAAAGAAATCAATGCCTCATCCCCCACCTTCCTAGAAGTTTGCAGCTAGGCTGTGTCTGCAATCATGCTAAAGTGTGTGCAGATGTATTCATCTGTGCACATGAAAGGGAAAGGCGTTTCCACTGTTAAAGTTAACAACTGAGACGAGGAAAACTTGAGTGCTAGCAAAAGGAGAAGGGGAGCTGCAGAGAAAGCTCAGGGATTAAGGTACTTGACTACAGATGACCTGGGTTCAATTCCCCAGTACCCACTTAAGCCAGATGCACAAAGTGGCACGTGCATCCAGAGTTCATTTGCAGAAGCTGGAGGCCCTGGGGCACACATTCTCTCTGTCGACAAATAAATAAATAAAAATAATTTTTTAAAGGGGAAGGAACCAAGGTCAGATGGTATGAGTTCCTTTTAATACATCCCAGGACCCCAGTCCATGTAACAGTGCTTCCCAAAGTATGTATGTTGGGTCTTCCCAAGTCAATTAACCTAATCCAGGGACTCTCTCACAGATATCCCCCTGAGATTTGTGTCCATGGTAAGTGTACAGCCAATCAAGGTGATCAGAGAGATTTAAAACCATCACATGAGGCTACGGCTTACAAAGTCTTACCGCTTCCCTTATAACACTTGGGAAATTTCTCTTGGGATGCTTCTCTCAAAACCCATCCACCAGGTTATAAGAAGCCCAAAACACAAAGAAAGGCCATAAGTAGACATTCCAGCAGACAGTATGGCTGCATACACCCAGTCTACAGCCTGTATCTGCTGCAGAATGCCTGAGTCATTGCACCTGTAGCCTACTTCTGCCTTGAGACAATTTCCATTTGAACCCATATGAACTGCAACTGGATGACATGTACTGGATAAGAACTGCCCAGTTTCACCCAATGAATGCATAGGACCATGAAGAATAATTGCAAATCGTATTTTAAACCACAAAATTGGGGGTTGGTTTGCTAGGTGTGCAATGATGGTAACTGGAAGAAAGCAGCTCCAGGGCAATTTTCTATTTTAAAGAGCTAAGAGTCCAAGCAGCTGAAAGGGAGGAGGCTCTGACTGTAAGAACTTAGGTGTATTTCATAATTTTGTTTCTCATGTCATTGGGTCAAAGCTTCCCGATAAGTTGATTAGAATTTTAAGGAGACATGCAGTAGCTCAATAACTATAGGGTGGATGGCTAAATAAGCACTTAAATGAACGTTTCCTGTTATTTAATTTCCTTAAGAGAAAGCATCTCGTGACCAACACCAATCAAGAAGTTTCATTAAAGCTGGGGAGATGGTTCAGTGGATAATGCACTTGCCATGCAAGCATGAGCTGAACACTGAGGCTGGAGAAATGGCTAAGTGGTTAAGGCACTTGCTTGTAAACCTAAAGACCGGGTTCAATTCCCCAGTACAAATGGAAAGCCAGATGCACAAAGTGGTGCATGTATCTGGAGTTTGTTTGCGGCAGCTAGAGGCTCTGGGACTCTCTCTCTCTCTCTCTCTCTCTCTCTCTCTCTCTTTCTCTCTCTCTCTCTCTCTTCCTCATAAATAAAATGATTTAAAATTTTTAAAGCTGAGAGCTGGAGAGATGGCTCAGCAGTTAAGGCACTTGCCTCCAGTGCCTAAGGCCCCGGGTTCAATTCCCCAGGACCCACATGGGCCAGACCCACAAGGTGGTCGCCCTGGTTCTCTCTCTCTCTTTCTCTCTCTCTCTCTCTCTCTCTCTCTCTCTCTCTCTCTCTCTCTTTCTCATCTCTCAGCTTGAAATGAATAAATTAAATATTTTTTAAAAATTTTTAAAGCTAAACACTCTAGTGTGTGTCTGTAATTCCAGTATGTCTATAGCAAAAATAATAGGGAGAGAGAGAGCGAGAGAGAGAGATAAAAACAGAAGAATTTGCTAGAAACTTACAGGCCAGCTAGCTTGGTGAACAAAAAGAGTGAACAATGAGAGACCCTACCTCAAATGAAGTGAAAGGCAAGGAAAACACTGGAAACCCCTTCCCTCTTTGAGGTCTTCTAGAAATTTCAGGCAAGGGCTTGTGAGGCTCCACCCTTCCCTGAGTTAATGGTCAGTTAATGCTTTCTGGGAGGAGATGACCTAATGAACTCATTTGGTCATCAAAAAAGAAAAAAAGATGGAAATAGAATGGGGGAATAAGAGAGAATAGCTAATGGGCAGTGAATATGATTTTAAAAATACATTATATGCACGCATGAAAATGGTATAAAGAAACACATCACTATGTATAAATAATATTCTATTAAAAAGTACGTGGAGTGACCCATATCTTGTTCCCCTGGTCTAAATATTCTACATGGATGAACTGAACTGGAGAAGGGCACTGGTGCATGCTGGGTAGTTCTTGATGAAATCTGGAATGGAGCTCTACCCTAGGACTCTGCTGCTTGGCTATCATCAAATGAACGCGCTCTAAACTCTGTGAAACAGACAGTAGATTAAAGGTGGAGGTAAGGCCTGCCCAAGGGCACCTGACTAGTTCAGTTGGTAGAGAGCCGAATCCCTGCCCGACCTGTCAGGCTCATCCCACACTCCACAGTGTCCTGATTTGATTTCGTCTGGAGCTGACCCGACTGGGGTCTCCAAATGACCTTGTTTACAGCAGAAAACAACACGACAAGACTACTTGCTCTTTAAAGCCATTTTGAGAAATGGTGTATTACTCTTTGTTGGAAAAAAATGATACTGATTGCTAGACCAAAATAGAGTATGTCTATCACTGAAATAATTCAAAAAGCTATTTTTGTGGGTCACAGTCTATGTGATAAAAACAGCCATTTCAGTTGACTTTAAAAGACGCATCCCTCTGTAAATCCATACAGCGTGCTGGATTCTGTCCACTGAATGTGACACCTTCCACAAAGGATCTTTAACAACTATGATACAAAATGGAGGTAGGACAGATAAATAAAGCTGACAGTCTGCAGAAGAGGTCTTCATTACTAAGTTATTTGGGGAGGTTTTGTAAGTCAGAAAAACTAATCTACCATTAATGTCCCCTTGGTACACTTATCCTGTCTTCATCTCCTCGAGGAGGAAAACAAGGATACAGGGTTTTACCTCCCCTTCATCCATGACAAATATGTCCTTTCTTCCCTCTCTGTGAAACTGCATTTCTTTTAAATTGCCCTGTGCTACCGCCTTGCGAAGCACACATCATAGGTACTGGCCTTGGACAGTGAGTGACAGGCACCCTCCTCCAGCTGTTAGAAGCAGGTAGACTCCATCTGGCATCTGATGTGAGTGGGAGGGAGGGGAGGACACCAAGCACCAGACCAGGAAGCTCCTGCTCTGTATTCCACACTGCAGACATGGAAAATTTGCTTACTCTGGAAGACGCAGATGGCTGACAGTACTGATCAAGACATGTCCCCTTCTGCCAACTCCAGAGCAACGTCTTTGGGAGGGTGTTAGGTGACAAGGGTCAGGGGCCTGCTGCAATACAGATGGTGGAGGAGATGGTGGGAACGCCACAGGAAAGAGGGGACCATTTGTGGGTGCCCACTGGAAGCCAATGCCCTGCTGGAGGGTCTTCTTTCTTGGCCCATCAACTAGAAAAATTAATCATTGCACATGATTTAAAGGCCTGGAGGGATTAGTTATGTGTTTCACTCTTGGTCATTTCCCAAAGAGTTTACATGGACAGGAACGATCTTTGTTGTTGAATTCTTAACAGGACATTCTGAAATTATCCTCAATGGTGCTTACAACAAAAGGCATTTAAATATAATCATTTAGAGCAATTTAAAATTTTTATAGCTGCATACTTGAAGATATAAGAAGGAAACAACATCAAAAGATAATCTATATTTTGTCTTTAAATTCTTAAACATCGCTCTGTATGTACTCTCATGAGAAAAACACGCTTGATGTTTCCCTTCATAAATATTGAATACATAGTTGAAATGACTTGAAATGTTCTCCATCAAATTTTCTGCCCTTCATAATTAATTCAATTTTATTTCCTTGTGTTTCAATAATTCTAGAAAGTAAAAAATACAGTCAACGCTTAACTTATAACGTTTTTATGGAATGCCTATCTGCTTTCAGCCAAAATACACCCTTTGAAGTTATTAAGAACTAAAATCATTATCAGCCATTTGATCAGGTTATGCTTAAAAGATCATGACTTAATCAACAGGTCAGATAACTCAAAGACCTGGTTTGCTGAGAAATCAATGAAAAGGCATTTGGAGCTCAGTACATAGGAATGGCTTAATGTGATTTTTCTAGTATGTGAAAAAAGGGTAATTAATTTTCTAGAAGGTTTTTGAGTGTGGGGGACCACTGATAAAATGACATATGATAGGCCTTGCTAGATGTTGGTCATTCCTAGTTTGAAAGATCATGGTCCTTCTCTGTGAGAGCTTAGATCAATCAGGTCTGGATCAGGCACTCTAAAGCTGAGAGGGTGACTGAAAAACACCCGCCCTCCACTTGACCAGGTGGCTGCAGGTGTTGCTGGAACACTTTCAAATCACACCGACCCCCTCCCCTGGTATTATACTGGACACAGAGAGGGTGGCTGAATATAACGCCATAACCATGGAGGCTCCAGCCTGGTCTCATGGGACCTTTCATTTACACTGTGTGGAAAGTGAGTTTCAGTATGCTGTTCCCTTCGATCTCATGGCTCCAAATAGGATTGAACTTAGCACACATCCTTTTGCAGAGCTCCTTTCATGGGACAGAGACATTGACCTTTGTATAAGGTGGCTTATTTTAGTACTACAGCTTCATGCTTCCTTGCAGGATAAGTGAGTTTTCTAAAGTGGGCTTGAAGGTTTCCACAGAAGACACTCTACTGCTGAACTTTTAATATTTTTTATGAAAACATTGTCCTGGAATATTACCAGCAATTGATTTAAGTTTTTGAATCAATGTATTCAAGAAATTTTATTAGAGTTTCAGAAATGAATACTAATGTCTTATTAAAAAGCAGTACATCCTCACTGTAGAATGCCTTTTGAGAAGATTGATGTAAGGGTTTCCTCACCATAAGATGACCTCTGTGATGTGTGTGCTTCAGTGACACCATGATCGAAGCAGAAGCAAGCCAGACAGGAGCAGAAGAAAGCTGAGAGGAAGGGGGGACTTGTCAAAATGGTAAAGGCTGATTTTTAGTGTAGACTTCAGTAGAAGAGGAAATGATGTTTTGTGTCTTAAATCTCAGTTGAGTATTGGCCCAAGAAAATATGAATGGAGCTGATCCTAATGTAGTGGCCTGAGCTCTCGCATGAAATGTCCTAAGAGAAAGTTCTGTGAATGTCGGGTTGGATGCATTACAAACACTGGGGATGGGATTTGACATTCCTCTTCAAACCCTTGGCATTGCTTTCTTGGGCCATCTGAAACAGGTTAGAATAGGTGCCAAAACCAGAAGATTTTTTATCAACATAAAATTGTGCTCTTTCAGATTCTATATAATTGCTCCCAGCAAATCAGAGCAACCACTGCCAAGAAGTGTAGACCTTCTCACAACAGCACATTTTATACTCTATTTTGATTACTTTTTCTACGGGTGGGTTTCCAGAATGACATTATAATACCATCAGATAAAAAGAAGCTTTCAAAAAGTGTCTTGTTTTAATGATGACTTCAACTTCTCTTTCTTCAAGGGAGGTACTGGGGAGAGAAAACGAGATAGCAGAGAAAGACAGGCAAGAGAACAACAGAGCTGTGGCCCTGGTGGTGTACCTGTACCAACAGGAGTGGCCTAGGAGGCTGACTCAGGTGTCTTGTCTGTCAGTGGGCCCCACCCACATGGAGACCCAGGTTGTACCATTCCAGAATCTTTTTCTGTACTTGGCAAAACTTGGTGTTTCAGCACCTGATTCAGGTATTCTGATTTTCTAGGTCTGAATAGCTGAGTCATTTTCAACTCAACCATTCTTTTTCAATATTTTAAATGAAGCAATCCCTAATTTGTTTATGGTTTAAACTGAAACATAATTAAGAGAAAAATATAAAGAAATGGAAATTCATAATTACAGAAATATCAGCTGGATAGTGTTAAATATCTATATTTTGGGGACCACTAGCTGTTTTCAACCATTATTTAACTTCACCTTCAAACAGTTCCTGAGTTTAGATAAATCAATTAAACTCTTAACAAAGAGATGGGCTGGGCCCCTCCTGGATCTTCCTGGGTTCTCCAGCACATTGCAAATTTTACCCACAGTGATCAAAGGCTCTCTTAGGTGTTCTTTTTTTAATACTTAAGTCTTTTCCTCGTGTGAGTGTGTTTATTTGTAGCTCAGTATGAATACGGTATCATTGTATAATGAAAGCCATGAACTTAGAAGCAAGTCAGCCTGAACGTGAATCCTGACTTAATGACCACTGCCAATATCTTAAGACATCCTGAAGTCCTTCATTTGCAAAATTAGAGCGAGTTCTAACTTGGCCACTGGGCGATTAAATGAAGTATGTATAAAGCTGAAACACACAGAAAGGTTAAGGATCCCCTTACCTCCTCCCCAATATCCCAATATCCTCACCAATTTCACTTTGACAACTGCTACCAGCTGAGTGACTGAGGACTCCAGGGAACTCTCTGAGCTTCAGTTTCCCCCTTTAGTGAAAAGCAATGTCCACCTCATGGGATGATGGTAATAATGAAATGCTAACACCTACGAAGTGCTGGGAGTAGGGTGTGCGGTTAATATATGCAAGTTCAAAGCCTTTCCCTTTTCCTCTTTTTAACAATAGCAAGAAGCTCTTCAAGCCCTCATTTCCAGGCTAGCTGCTCACTTCCAGTCTTGAGACTAGACTAGAGACTGCAGGGCCACCTTAATGCACTCTAAATTAGGCCTGCTGTTGGGAAGGGTCTCCAGGAAAACATTCACACACCGCATCCAGGCTGTAGAGGAAGCAAGAAACACATGAATGAAAAGCCCCTGGGAGGGCAGAACTTTCTCCTTTCCCTTCAGGAACTTCATGACCAATGTCCAATGCAAACAGCACAGACCAAAACTGCATCTCCACATGTCCTTCAGACCTCAGCCTATCTCTCTGATGCCCCTTGGTCAGGGGCTCTCTCCTCTCACTGCCTTTTCCTGGCCTTGCCCAAGGCCCCTGCTGACAGAGACAAGAAAATAAACCCGTAGACCATGTTTTCATGCATGCTGGATGTGGTGATTTGAATGCAATGTCCCCCCACACACTCCCATAGGTTCCTGTGTTTCAAAGCTTGGTTCCCAGCTGGTGGCACTGTTTGGGAAGGTCGGGGAGCTTTGGGAGGTGGAGCCTTGCCAGAGAAAGTGGATTCCTAGGGATGAAACTTGAGCTTTTTTAGCCTGGCCCCACTTCCGGTTTGTCCTTTGGTTCCTGACACCTTCCTGTTTTCCTGTTTCCTGACACTTCCTGTTTGTCCTCTGTTTCCTGGCTGTGGATACAATGTAAGTAGCTGCCTTGCCTTCCCCGCCAAACTTCAAACTATAAGTTGTCATAAACCCTTTCCTTCCTCAAGCTGCTTCCTTGCCAGGTATTTGATCACAGCAACGGGAAAATAACGCATACACTTCAATCCTGCTCTGTCCCCCAAGGGCAGCCAAGTGCATGCAAAGTGCAACTGACCACAGCACCCTGAAAATTGTAGGAAATAGGAGGTTAGCGTGGAGACAGAGCTACCATAGCCCTTAGTTTCCACCCACACCCAGGCCATTCATGACTACTGCTCTCTTGCTCCTGTGCCTGGGGACTAAAGGCTGCATCCCTTCTCTGTGCTTACATGCCTTTCTGGAGAGGGAGGAAATGATGGTTTATAATGTCCAGTCACCCTGTGAGGTCCATGTGTTTTATCTATGCATTCTTCTATGGGTCTTTTAAGCAAGGACAAGGAGTATCTTATGTTATCATACAGATGTGAAATCATCATGACAGGGCTCTTTATTTTTAATTTTCTGGTTGCATTTTTCCAGTGGAAATGGGTATAGGCAATCCAGAACATTTTCAGAAATGCTATGTCTTACCTTGCAAGAAACAAGGCCAGCTTGTCCTGTTATGGAGTGACAACTCCGTCGTCATTGTCCTATGGGGCCTTTGATAATGGATCCAGAATGAATCTTTTCCTTGGGCATAGATCCTTAGTTGGGTATGCTGTCTTTCCTTTATGATCCAAAAGCTATGCTTGCAGTGAAAATGACAACCACTTCTTATCCAGAAACCTCACTATCTGCTCTGCAAGGCCATGTGACTCTTCAGATCATAAAACAGCAGTCTGGAGACCAATGGTGAGGGTCGAGCCAACAAGAAAGACTTTAATTACTGTCACAAACCACAGTGGCCTTTGGATACCATGTAGTTCTATGGGCCTCTGTGTCTTCCACCACCACCACCCCCCAACCCCAAGGCAGGAGGATCTGTAAGAAACTGGAAATCCCAATCTTGTATTCTCTCCTCACACACCTGAAGTTTTCTTCCTGGGATCTTCCAGGGAACCTCATTTCTCAGGGATATTTGGAACTTTCTCTGCTTCCATGACTGCTTTCACAAAGACAGTCTAGGCCTTTCTGAAAACATATCTTCCACTGAGAACCAGGCTTTTAGAAAACAAGAGCTGGGAAGCTTTGCAGTTAGACTGGCTTCTACCCCAGGGCAACATACCAAAAGGGGAAGCATGCAGAGAGGAATTTAAAAGATGGAGCAGTATCCCTTTAAAAGAACCTTGTCAATATCTATGGCAGCTGTCATCTACCTGAGGGCCTAATGAGTGAACTGAGGAGATTGCTCAGTGGGTATAGCACTTGCCATTCAAGCATGAGGTCCTGAGGATAGGTCCTCAGAACACACATAAAATGTGGGCATGGATGTATGTGTTTGTCATCTCAGCACTGAGGAGACAAAGGCAGAAAGATCCTGAGGGCTTGTAGGCTTGCTGGTCCAGCTAAATGGGTGAGTCTGGGTTCATTTGAAGACTCTGTCTCATAAAAATAAGGTGGAGGGCCCAAAACTAGATCGTAAGCCCTTATTGCTGAAGATACGTGTTTTGGTTGCTGAACATAGAAAAATTGAGTTAGAACCGAGTTGGAAACTTTCTCCCTTCCAGCAAGCTTTATTCGTACCCAAAGATAGAGCACAAGTTACTGGGAATCCAACCAAAGTCCTCCTGCAAACTAGACAAACACTCTACCAACTAGCCCCAGACCTTAACATCAATTTGTTGGAAAGTGTTCATTGGCCCTGCCTTCTTGTCTTCAAACAAATGCTCAGCAAGTAAGTATGGCTTCTATTCAGGAAAGTGTTCCTCACTCCTCCCTGGAAAGAAGTCTAAAACTTCCCAGCAGAGACACCTTTGTTTCTGTGACCTTGGGTGACGGGATGAACTGGAGCTTATAACCCTCAAGTCAATGCAGCACAGTCTGTACAACCTCACACTTGTCAAACTTTCATTTGACGGGTGCTTCTTCTGAACAAGTTGTAAAACCTGACAAGTGGGTATGCCAAAGGATTCTTTGAAATATGACGTTCTCGAATGTAATATATCAGGTCACATATGTGTGTGTGTTTACATAGAATGGGTTTGTTATTTTTCAGAAGCATGCCTTTATAAAAATTTGTGTACCCATCCTCAATGAAATGCATACTAAGCCAAAAAGAACATAAGGTTTCACCAACAGAAAAAAGAAAACTCCCTGAAAGACTTAAGTAGTCGTCTGACATATTTTGGAAGAGTTGCAGTAGGTGTGTGACTCACCACCTCACACACCGGCACAGAGGCGGACTCCTGATGTGATTGGGACCCGCACAACAGGTTCTGAGGCCTCAGAGGTTAAAGGGGTGGTTACATTTAGTGTAGAATTCTTCAGATTTCCAGGGCAAAAGAGTGGATAAAGACTTAGACAACCTCCCAGAAAAATCAATTTTTCACTCCCCTTGGCCCAGGTCCCTTGGTGGGTAAACATTTGTTTTTGTATATCTAAACATTACTCTGGCAAGAATGATCCTAATTTGGAGATACCCAGGGAAAGGAAAAAATCTACCAGACATAAATAACTGCTGTCCTGTGTAACATTTTACTAAACTGAGCATTTAAGAGAGACCCGCCCATATGAACACAGAGATGGTGGCTGGCTCTGTGTAGGAGGAAAACCCTCTAAGTGGTACCTGACCATGTTGGAGAGGTGTGATGCCCCCTTCTGCTTCTCTGTGCCAGCTTGGAGGCATAGCTCAGCGTGTGGTCACAGTTACGTTTTACTGGAAAGGTCCAGTGCACAGGAAGTCCTGCATAATTAGAAACCAGCTTGGGAGGGGCCGTGATGACAGATGACTCGAGGAAAAGTGAAGAAGGAGTGACAATCTGTGTATTTGAGATTTGCTCCTCATCCTGAGCATTTATGGCATTGTTGACCCCAAATATCCAAGAAATAGTTCCTGAACATAGAAAGCCCATGAGGCGACAGAAAGACAGGCCCCAAATTCTTCTAGGTCGCTCCTGTCGGGCTTTGTCTGGGTTCTATTTTTCCTTTTTCCTTCTGTTGGCAGAAGGCAGGGTGGAGGGTGTTAGACTTCTGTGATTTTAAGGATTTTTCTTCACATGAAGGCAAAAGGACACTCCTAGAGGCAGAGGGTTTGAGGGCAGGGAAGTGAGGTTCAGGGAAATAAAAAAGCAGAGAGGGAGATGTATCCACAAAATCAAATCAGGTATTAAAATGCCATAATGAAACCTATTTCTTTGCACGCTAATTTAAAAACATAAGCAAAAATTAATTCATTAAATGAATAAATAAAATTAAATTAAAGACCCTTCGAGCCACGGACGCCAGTGAAAATGGAACTGTTCAGGTTCAAGATGATACGCACACATTAATTCTCTATGATACCAGGAGGAAGTCTTCACCCACCTCTTATCAGGAAGGGTGAAAACATTATTCAAAGTGTGTATTTGTGCCTATGGATGTTTAACATTGAATTTTCCCTGTTCTGGCAGGGTCACCTAGACGATAGATCACTGGGTCACTAGCTTTGCTTAATCTTACCAGGAATGCTAAAGGGCTGTCCTCCTGAACTTGCAGGCTTCTATTTGCATTCCTGTGTGCATTTTTCTGAATACTGTACACGCCTTGAAGTGATCTGAGAGATGTATAATTACCAAAGTCTGCCACGAAAAAAAAAAAAAAAAGAAGTGCCAGAAAACTCCTACACCACCCACCGGAGGATTGTTTTTGGCATGAGGACTGAGGCGTGGTGCCTCTGCACATGGCAATGTGAGCTGGCATGTCCTGAGAGGCAGTAATGCTAGGGGTACTTCTCTCCCTTGGAGTTATATTATTATCTCCTTGAATGAGACATATCTCGATTTTGAATCATAACTATGAGAAATGCCCACACCCAACTCACTCCAACGTATGTAAATTCCATTTCTCCCCAAGCCTCTCAGCTAGGAGAGAATGCAGCCGTCAATATTATGAAAGTGGCTGGTTGAAATGTATGCTTTCCTGCGCTCGGTCACCTGACCAGTCCAAGTGCCATACTTGACCAGGCAAAAGAAGACGCCGTCTCCTTCAAGATGGACCCTTTTGCAAGAGAAGCTGAGTTTTGGGGCAAGCTGATGGTAAGTCAAAGAGGTGTTTAAATATCAAAGGCATCCTGTCAGGCATTTTTCTTGTGGCTTCTTAGAAAATGAAGGTGAAAAAATATATAATCAGAAGATTGTGGTCTTTTTGCTCATTAGTTTTAAGTGAGACGTGCCTTCTAGATACCCAGTGGTATTCGTGATGACTGGTTTTGAATGAACTGTTCGGTGGGGTAGGATTATTTTTCTAATTTGATTGATGAAATACTAACCAGCTGGCTGACACGCAAGACATCATGACCTGAGAGGCTAGAAGGTTCTTGCTGGTGGAAAGGAATTCTAAAGTGGAGCTGAAGTTCTGGGTTTCAAAACTGAAGTGCTTCTGGTGGACCGTGGTATTTGGTGGTCTTTCCCTCTTGTAATGTTTTAATCCATACGAACATGTGTAATGTACATATAAATGTGTGTGTGTGTATGACCGGAAGGGCATGCAGAGGGGCATGTGGATGCTTAAGACTAGCTTTCATGATTTTGAACTGGACAAACTGAGAACTAGCCAAACTCTCTTCCTGTTCCTAAGAGCTGTCACATTCCATTCAGAGAGCAGAATGCAGACATTCTGAGACACCGGGATCATGCGAGAGTGCCCCTCCCCCCTGAGCCCCCCCCCCAGCAACCCACAGAAGGACCACAGGTCCCAGATCCCACCACCTAGCCAGGTGCTTTGTAAGTTATTTTTGTCTACTATTCCGTAATATACATTTTCAGTTTTTCCTGTCTAGTGGGAATTCAAGATTCATTAGAAATGGAACATTCTGTTGAAAATAAGGATGATTTTGACCCTGGTATAATAACTTATTTTTGGTAGTAACAGTGTGACCTATCTGTCTTTTGCCTGTTGGTGTAACCTTTGCAACCTTCTATTATGACATGAAGTTGACTCTGAGAGCAATTTCAAATGCTGGTTTCTTCTAAGAGCCATGGTGGGAGAGAATAACCAGAGACATTGTCCCCCTCAACAACAACACTCAAAGAAAACACTGGCTGCTTCTTGTACAATTCATAACCCCCTACTCCATGGTCTGGTCCAACAATCCCACTGAGGAAGGGCCCAGAACATTGGGGATAAGGAGGAAGGAAATGGAGGTACCACCACAAGACTTACTCATACATTGTATTAATTATTAACAATAAATAATTTTTTAAATGCTGGTTTCTGAAGTAGTCACTTGTGCTCGTGAAATCGTGCCATCTCCAATGTCTTAGGTTTAATACCAGATTGGAGAAAGGAATATAAAAAATAATGAACTATTTCCAGATGTCACTTAAATGTCCCAATGTTTAGATCCACGCGCAAGCTTTTGACACGTTTGCCTTTGTGCTTGGCCAATTCATTTCCTCATTAATGTAACGAGCATGTCAATACATTGGATTCTGAAAACTCAACCATCTATGATCTTATGACCCATAGAGTGTTTTTGTTAAATGCCTTCATTTTTATCAAGCGTTTATTTTGATGACTGTGGAAACTCACAAGGGATTTTCCTGCATGTCTTCCAGGCAGGGAGGAGAATGTGTACTCCAAGGGGCTGGGATCTGAGGCAGAAATAGGCTTTGGGTCCTAAAATAAACTGTGGTTCAGGCTGATGCCTGAGCTCAGAAAATACACAAAGAATTGAGAGGCAGGAACTGGTCCTTCCCACGCAGCGCTATTATGATCCCACCCCACCAAGGACTTCCCTATAAGATAGTCGCAGGAAGGAACTGTATAAACTATAAAGGTAAACATCCACCATGTAATTCAAGCTAGCCTGTTGTTCTGTTAAGCCTTGATTATGCAAAGTGCCATTTAGAAAATTCTCTTCGGAATCTCTCTTCTGGCTCTGGCTCCGCCTCTACGTTGGTTGTCACTAGTCCCTTGGCAGGAGGGTGGCAACGCTCTCCCATGAGTGAGTCAGGCCAGTGGCCCAGAGACTGACAGCCTCAGGCAGCTGGCAGCCACTCAGCCACCTCTCATGGCTCCTTCCAGGCCAGGTAATAGATGAAGCACCTGCCAACAGGGACTCCTGGGGACAGGCTGTGCCCAGGGCAGGAGGAATTGAAATCCATTATGGGCCAGTGGCTGCAGGAGCCTGTCTGTCCACAGACGTGGATCTGGAAGAGCCTAGTCTATTTTCTTAGTGTCTTTCTTTTCTAATTAAAGCACCCTACCTCTTGTTGGTCAGCAGGTTGTTATCGTCACCATATAGGTTGTGAGGCATAAAAATTTAATAAGGGCTTGGACTGTGTAGAGCAAGCAGGTTGGAAGGGGAAACCAATCCCTTTGCTGCTCTGAGCTGGTACCTCTTTGTATAAAATGTTGGACAAAGTGCTTTTACCATTGCTTCCCTGACTGCTCTTTGAGTTAATCATGCTCCTTCTAGAAGTGATCCATACACCAGTGCCCATTCTGGGAGTGCAGCCCAGATTTATCTTCTAGGTAACACTTCTGCTACCTGGGTATTTTGTCCCTCAAAATTCTCTCAGGCTTTTCTGCCATCTAGAGTAGCTTTGTGTCTCCACCCACAGTTCCCCACCCCCTGTCCTTCTGGTGTCTAAGACCTCCTGAATTCTTGCTTTTCTTCATTCTGGAAGGACACTAATGTCGCTTGGAAATCCAATTCCTTATCAGTCATAACTGGAAAATAATGCCCTCAAAGGGGGTAATAATGGATCTCAAGAGTTGAAGTTCAGGAGCTTGCCTCCATGTTCCACTTCAAATCACCAAGGACAGTTGGTAGACCATCTCTGCCCTGAGTATAAGTTAGCAGGAAGAGAACAATCTATCCCAGCCTCAAGTGACTACTTGTGAGTGTCTAGCAGCAGTGGGTGTAATGTCCACACACACACACACACGTTTTTAGGAAAAATGGTAATGAGCTACAGAGTACTAGGTGGTCATCTCTGCCCAGGACCTCCAAGCCATCTTTCTTTAAAAAAAAAAAAATAAATTCTCCCCTTTCTGCAGGTGAGCTCTTGTGAGCAACTTCTGTTACAGGGGGTCTCTGGGTGTTTCCAGGTTCTTGATGTCTGAAAGAAATAAAGAAAAGGCCATATGAGTAGTTATACAGAAAGACACTTTACTAAGAATAAGGCAATAATAAAGCTTTGAATACACTGCCAAAAAGTATATCAGTGGAGACTATTCAGGGGGACCAGGAAGTGATCTGAGGCTTCTCTTTATAGAATTTTTAGGGGAGGATGGATCAGTTGCTAAGGGTATGGTTTGGATGGTCTTAAGGTTTGATTTAGAGGTCTGAATTCTACATGTTCCTTCCCATGATGCACCTGATTAGAATCATATGTATGCCCATGGTACCTAGGCATAAGATGGTAAGTAGGGGTGTCTTCCAAAAAGTTCTCTCAGAGGACACAGTTTGCATTACTACTCATGAATCCAAGATCACTTCAAGCTGCTGTTATCACCCAAGGTCTACCTAAGCATGTATCTGAATGGGTCCTGATTACCATTAAGGGGAGGAGAAAACTAACTCATCATGTGAAGTGGACTGTATGGGCAGCTCTGTACAGGTGAGGGGTCCCAGGTTCCCAGTGGAATACAGGTACCTTGTCTAGAAGGGTGCCTTCACTGCTCAAGCCAAGCAGAGTCCCAGCTGTCTGGTGAAACTATTCCCTATAGGGCGGAAAGATTGTGAGAGCCATGATGGGGAGACTATCCAGAGGCATGGCACCCCTCAGTAACAACATACTAGGGCCAGGAGAACCTGGCTGAATACTATGCTATCCATGGTCCCCTGTCACAAGGACTGATCCAGATGACCCACAGAGGAGGATATCCAGCTGATTGGGGAGGGGGAGGGGAGATCGGGAAATTGGGGATAACAACTCACTGTTTGCCCACTAAATAATGTAACTCATTATGGACAATAAAAAAAAAACTATTCCATATACTTGCCTCCCTCACTTTCTCATGGAAGCCTCAGACAAGTGTGCACAAGGCCCAGCCTCTGTTCTGAATCTGCCACTTCCGCAGAGAATACAGAGGAAGATGGCATGATCTTGACTCATGAAGGTCAAAATCTAATTGAGAGACAAGATATACGTGCATGAAACAATTAGAGAACAAAATCATATCTAATTGAGGGGCAGAGGGCACCATGTAGAAATAAGTGGAATAGCCACGCTGGTGTCGAGGAAGTCAGTGAGACCTGCGTGAGTCAAGGAGGCTGCGGGAAGGAAGCTGCCAGAGAATAAGGGATGAGATCTGAAAGGGAGGGGAAGGGCCCCCAAGGGAAAGGGATGAAATTGAGGTAGAAGCACTCCTGGTCCTAGGACAACTAAGTGATTGACAGTAAACGGTTGGGAGGAACTGGAGAAACATAAAGTTGAGAAGATCTTGGAGACCCGTGAAGGCCAGAGGTGTTCACCTTGGTGGGGAATGGGAGCCATGGAAGGTGCTGATTGCAGTCAACTTTGAGTGGCTGTCACAAAGAACCCCACCAAAAGCAGCTGGTGAGAGTAAATGGTTTATTTCATCTTACAGACTCAAGGGAAAACTCCATGGTGGCAGGAAAAACAATGGCATGAGAAGCTTGGCCATCACCTCCTGGCCAACATCAGGTGAACAACAACTGCAGGAAAGTGTGCCAAAAACTAGCAAGGGGAAGCTGGCTATGACCTCCATAAGCCTGCCCCCTAACAACACAACTCTAATAAGGTTCTAATTCCCAAATTGCCATCAGCTGGGGATCAAGCATTTTGAATACATAAGTTTATGTGGAACCCCTGACTCAAACCACCACAGAGCAGAAACAACAGAACTGCAGGATGAGAGACGTGTTGAAGAATGTCAGTCTGGCAAAGGTAGATCTGGCATTGAAGATTCAGGAGACCAGCCTGAAAGCTATTGTTGCTGGACCTGCCTTGGTCTGAAGACCAGAGTGATACAAAGGAATAGGGCAAAACAAGCTTGTTCCTAAGGAAATCTAGGACCCCTTCGGTGATGGATGAAATCCCGTAGGCTATAACTCTATTGGTTAGCACAGATATCCTGCCTAGATAATAGTCTACCACTGTTCAGAATGAAAGCCTACTTCTTAAACCTATTCCACAGGGCAACATACTGTTTGCAAACTTCCCTGACTGCTCCTTGAGTGAACCAAGACCTTTCTAGAAAATTCTTCATGCACCTGTGCTCATCCTGAAACTTCAGGCCCTAATGTATTCTTCTAGGTGACATTTCTGCCACCTGGATAACTTTATTCCTCAAAACTCCACTTCTTTCCCAGCTAGGATGAAGATACCACAGGTCCATGTCATTAAGATTTCTTAGCTATTGTGGTAATTGACGTCTACCTATTCCATTCGCCTGTCTGCCCACCGGTATTCAGGCTCCTTCCCCATGCAGATGGTACTTAGTTGTGTTTGACCTGGAGTGTCTCCTAGCTATAGGTATACACCTAGTTTACTTGAGAGTCTGCAAGGGGAAGCAAGTTACCATGTGGAGTCCACAAATGAAGAAAATACAGAGGTTGTATGCTCGCACTGACAGCGCTGAGATCAGTTTGGGGGAATTTTGAATCATAGAAGGCAAGCTAGCTGAAGGACTGTAGGCAAATTCCATTCAACTTGCATAGTAGTTTTCTTAGATATTTTTGGTATAGATTTTTAGCCATATATTAAGTGCAGAATATCCTACCAAGCGCCCAGAGAATTTCTTTGGTGGGTAAAAGGACAGCTTTCCCCAGTAGCTGAGACAAGTAGTCTCATCCTTACTACAATGTGACCATTTTATCATAGAGAGTCCTGATGTAACCAATCTCCCATCTTACAGAAAAGGAAACTGAGGCATAGGGAAGACAGATGGCTTTTCTACTATCACCAACAGGTCGTTAGCAATACTGGAATTAAGACTGGGTATAATTTGGTTTTTGTTTGTTTATTTGTTTAGTTTGCCTTGGTTTGATTTGGGGAATTTTTTTATTTCATTTTGTTATTATTGTTTTGAGACAGGGTATCCCAGGCTGGTCATGCACCCCAAGCTAGTCAAACTTGTCTTACAGCCAAGTATGATCTTGAACTCCCGATCCTCCTGTGTGCTGTGATTACAGGCATTCACCACCACTCTGGGTTTATGTAGTTCTGGGGTTGGAACCCAAAGCTTCATGCATGCTAGCCAATCACTCTACCACTGAGCTACATCCCCAGGTTTGCTTTGTTTTGTTTCATTTGAGAAGAATCTCACTGTATAGTTCAGACTGACTTTGAACTCATGATGATACTCCTGCCTCAGTCTCTTGAGTTCTGGTATTACAGGTATGAGCCACCTGAGTTCTTCTTGATTCTTCTTTTTGGGAGAACTGTAGCTGTTCCTTGAATCCACACTTGGAAAGGTAAGAGAGCTGGAGAAGGCAGAAGGAATATGCAGAAAGGTGTTCATCAGTCGGGAGGAGTAAGCTGTCCAGAAAACAGGAATCTGGGCAATCCTGAATAAAGGCATTTCTCAACTGTGACCCCTGCTGGGGTTTTAGGTGATGTGCTTATGGCAACAGAACATGCTTATCATAATTACCTTGTCCCCTTTACTATAATTTACCAAAAATCGGACTTGAAAATGTGACTGTGTGTGTGTGTGTGTGTGTGTGTGTGTGTGTGTGTGTGTGTGTTTCTTGTCCCCCTTTCCTTTCCTAACCTGACATCATTTCTTTGGAATTCTGGCTGGTGCTGCTGGCTTAGTTAGTCTCTGTCTAGAATATGTTAAAGTGACATTGGCTGTTGGCTAGAAGCACGGAGTGGCACTGTGATCCCGGGGCCAGTGGGAGGGGGGCCGCCATCATCCCGCATAGCATTATTGATGTGACCTCTGCTGTGTCGCTGTCCAGTGTGATTCTGGACGCTGTTCAGAAAACACCTGCTGAAATCCTTGCAAGAAACCACACATGCGTGCCAAGGCAGGGTGATTGGTGTCGCTCTTGAACGACGTGAAGGGCAGCCTCTTGGCTCTCCTTCAGTAGTTATTTTAATGAAAGTCAAATTTTTTATAGGGTGACTTTTAATGCAGAACTCACACAGGCTGGCATTTCTTCTTTTTGTTTGGTAATATTCAAAACAACCTTTTTATTGAAACTGGAAGAAAAATGCGGGGCTGGGGGGGTAGTTTTTTTTTACAGTGCATTCATAATTTGAAGGTAGGCAAAAAAGAGAAATCTCTTGTTCTTTGAAATAGAGAAAAGCTTTAAAAGTAAAGTTGACCCTCTCCTTCCACCCCCTTCCCTGTTCCTTCCTGACGTGTTTACACCTTTATGGATGCTTCCTTCCCCTCTGGGGTGCTTCTCTTCGCCCTGCCCTAGCTTTTGGCTGATTTAACAAGATCCTCATTTCCTGTCCTGTGGTGATGACTTTCAGCCCTATGGTTCATGCTGTTGTTAGCAATGTCTGTTCTGCTGGTCCATCCACCAGTGAAAAGACAATGAGAGACCCGGATGCAGCAGGGGGTTTGGACTCTAATCGTTGGAAGTAGGAAGCATTTATATGGCCGTGCGTGCTGGTGCACATCTTTAATCTCAGCACTCAGAAGGTCAAGGTAGGAAGATCACTGTGGGTTCAAGGCCAATCTGAGTCTACAAAGTGAATTCCAAGTCAGCCTGGGTTAGAGTGAGACCTGACCTAGAAAAAAAAAAAAAGCAATCATATGTAAAACACTTATTTGACCTTAGAGCCCATTGGTATAATAGTATTAGTGATGATACAATGATATTAACACGCATGACAAGTTTGGGATTTTCATAGTATTTTCTAATTTGATCATTACAATGTGTTTCTCTAGTGGAAGTAATATGCGTGGGTTAAGGTTTATTTTTAGGCAATGAAATATAAGGCAGAGAGAAGTGCATTACCACATGGGGGTGAGAGTAACTGAGGAGAGCAGGGGCTTTCAGCAGAATCCCTGGAAGCCTCTTTGAAACACAAGTGCTGACTGAGGAGATGGGGAAAGATGATGAGGACCTGGGTCAAGGACCGAAGCACTCATTTCAAATCTGGGCATGGTGTCATGTGCCTGTAATCCCAGCATTGTGGAAGCAGAGACAGAAAGATCCCAGGGCTTGTCAAATCAGGGAGCTCTGGGCAGTGTGAGACCCAGTCTCAAAAAAAATAAGATGGTAGCCAGGCTTGGTGATGCACACCTTTAATCCCAGCACTCAGGAAGCAAAGTAGGAGGATTGCTATGAGTTTGAGGCCAACCTGAAACCGCATAGTGAATTCCAGGTCAGCCTAGAGTGAGACCCTGCCTGGAAGGGAAAACAAAGATGGAGAACAATTGAGGAAGATACCTCACATTGACCTTGGGACTCCCCTACACACACTATGACCACACACATACAAATGCACATGCACACATGCATGCACACCACATGCAAACACAGAGAGAGAGAGAGAGAGAGAGAGAGAGAGAGAGAGAGAGAGAGAGAGAGAAACCACTAAGCACTCCCCTCCAGCAGTTTCTAATCCAGTGACCTAAGGTAGGGCCCCCAAATAAGTATCCACACCAAGTTGCCAGGCAGGGCCTGTGCTGTCATTCCAAGGTGTGCATACTGACAGCCACCACCTGGAAATCAAAACTGTCCTCGTGTGCAATGGACAAAGCAGATGTCTTTTCTAGAGTGTTTTTCGCTGTAGGGCACAGCTCTGGTGCCATAGGAATGGGCATAACCCATGGTGGCCACAGGAATTATCTGATAAAATGATGCCCAAGGACTGCAAATGTGCATCTCCTCTTCATCTCTCCTTGAGCACATCATGTATCCTCCCTGAAAGACATGTGGGTGCCCAGGAGCCCGGGAAGACAGGCAGGGAGATCAAGAGGTGATGATCACGGCTTAGCAGGAAGAGGTACTATAGCTCTGTGATGTCATAGGATAGATGACATTAAAAGTGACAGATTCTAAGGAAGAGACATTTATTTATGGAAGAATTTCTAAGTGAGGCATGGTGGGGCATGCCTATAATCTTAGTGCTTGGGAGGCTGAGACAGGAGGATCACTGGTTTGAGTCCAGCCTGAACTACAAAACAAACCCTGTCTCAGAAGTTAATAATAATAGTGCTGGGGAGATGGCTCAGAGGCTAAAGATGCTTGCCTGCAAAGCCTACTGGCCCCAGGTTCAATTCTCCAGTACCTACATAAAGCCAAAGTCACAAAGTGGTGCATGCATCTGGAGTTTTTAGTAGTGGCAAAATGTCCTGGCATGCCCAATGCTCATAGTGTCTCTCTCTCTCTCTCTCTCTCTCTCTCTCTCTCTCTCTCTCTCTCTCTCTCTCTCTCTCTTTTTTTTTCACCTATCTCTCTAATAAATAAATATTTTTAAAGCTAAATCATCATCTCTATAGAAAGGAAGGATAAAAGCAAGAAGTAATAAGAGCCAATTAAAAAGTGCGAAATGTTGGTGCGTTGTTATATAACAATGTCTGTTATGAATACTTTGTCCTTGAGACTTTTGAAATAAGATAAGAGCACGAGTGAAAGATATTAGCTGGGCATGGTGGCTCATGTCCCATATTCCTAGCATTAAGGAGACTGAGTCAGAAGAACTGCTACAAGTCTGAGGCCAGACTGGTAGAGAATGAGCTACTGGGCTACACGCTGAAACCCTGTTTCAAAACAACAGAGATGGAGGAGGGGGCATAAAGAGACCCCTGTGTTGACATGTCTAAATGACCTGATTAAGTCTTTTCCACCTTTGCCTCCGTTTTGGCTGCTAGGGATGTGGTGTGATGGTTCCCAGGCAAGCTCACCACTTAATTATGAGAGCTCTTGTGTAGGGACTGCCAACCAGATGGCAGAGCTGGGACAGTGTCTACACCCTTCCACGGGTCATCCCTCTCATCGCTCATGCCTTCTTCTCCCTCCCTCCTTCCCTCCCTTTCTATTTCTCCTCTAGCATATTAAATGTGGCTGTCTACAAATAAAGAAAGAAACACACAGAGAAGGCTGAGATGCAGGATTTTTTTCTAATAATAACCTTGGCAGGTAATTTTTGCACATCCAGAGTGAGTCATTTTCTTATAACTGAGGTCAGGGGCTCTATTCCTCCCAGGAGAAAAAACACTTATATTGACGTGTTTATGTTTTGGAATAATAATATTTGTCCATGTGAAAATATGTGTGATCCGTTTCTGCCACACCATATGGCTTATTGCTATTCATAATCCAAACAGTAGCAGCTGCACAGAATTCAAGAATGAGTTTTCTTGAAGTAAAAATGGAAGAACTATTGCATACCACATTTAGCGTCCACAGAGTCACTAGTACCTCACCAAAAACCTACCTATTGGTCCCTTCCATTAATCTGGTAGGTCCTTCATTCGTTTCTCCCAAGCTCATTTTTCTGCCCAGTCTCATTATATCTGGTAGAGGGTCTCTGTCAATTTGATCCCCACGTCCTGTAGCCCTTGGACCCCGGGAACATGGACATGCTCTATCCAAGGCTGTTGGCAGCTAAAGGGCTCAGTTTGCGTTTTGTTGACTAATGACAGCTGCAGGGAAAATAGCAGTAAATGTTGGATCTGATTCTTCCACTGCTGAACCACATTATATATTTGTGGTTAATCAGACACGTGTGGCTGCCAAAGCAGACAGTGATTCCCTCCGCCTTTAAGCCCCAGGCCCACTTGACAAGACTCTGACGTAATGGAAAATATGATATAAAATGCTTTCTATAGGTTGAGGTCATGAAGGAAGCAATTTGTGGGGTAGGTGTTAGATGCTAATGGAGAAAGAGCCATAATCAGCAGTACAAAAATCCACCAATTGCACGGGAGAGAAGTCTCTGCAAGACTTGCTTATTTCCCAATATAGTCATTCACGACCCCCCCTCCAAAATGTTGGAGGTTTTAGAAAAACAAAACAGTCTTTTCTGCTGATTCTACATATCACCATGGTAAATCTTCAGACCATGTAGCTTAAAAAAAATCCTGATCCAAATTGCTCCAAAATCTGTGAGCAGAAAGTATCTATAATATCGCTGCAATTTTTCCATAATGATAATTTGCATGTACATGATGTATCTCGCCATTTTCAAGGTGTTTCATGGAAGTTCTTTGTAACTGAGACTTTTCTCCAAGACAGTCAGCTAACCCAAATCAATGGGCACTCAGGAGCCTGCATCCTTCTCTCTGTCCCAGACACCTTGTCCTGGTCTCCTCACAAGAGGCATCTCTCATTCCCATCTCCTACCAGTCCTCCTGAGGTCATTTGTCTTTCAGCTTGTTTACTGGTCAGTCCTCTAAGTAACCACGGCTTTTATCACATGTTATAATGGGGTGATTTTTCAATGTCACCCACCTCCCTGGGCAACAGGAAAGCACAGCATCCTCAGAGGACAGGTATGTACATGGGCCTTGTAAGCACTCTCTTCCAGCAGAGAAGGCCATGGGTGCTCTGCTCTCTGGTTGGCCCTGGCAGAAGTTCTGGCATCGCCCTTAACTTGGCCTTGCTTTTGCCATTAGGGAATTCTACATAACTGCTTCATGGCTTCTTTTTTTTAAGAAATATAGGACAGCATTCACAAGTCTATCTTTGGTGTTTCTCATTTCTGGGTCTGATTGAAGCCAAGTAGGTGACTGAACCAAGTCCCCTGTGATGTAATCGTAGGGATAAATAGTCCTAATAGGCCTTCCTAATGGAAGATTCCTTACGTTCTACTCTGTGTGTTCTTGCCTCTCCCCAGTCCCTGCCTGTGCAACCCTGACCACTCCCTAATCAATTCCAACACCGCCACATGATCACCTGAGTGGAGATGAATCCTGTTGTCCTCAGCCTGGCATCTGGTGAGCCTGGACTAAAGCCTGGACCACAACTGAGCTTATGCCCTATGTAGCTGTAAGCATGCATGAAGGTGGCCACCTGTTCTGTAATGTACTTTGAACCCTTCTTCTGAAATCCACCTGCCCCATCCCTCCCCCTGTCAGAGGTACTAAGCACCCCTTCTGAGTTCCATGACATCAAGTACCCTTCAGGGGTGCCCACCTATCTACCACCATGTTAAGATTTCCACAGGTCCTGGAATATTTTTGCCTTTGTGAACCCCTTCCTGCATAAGAACTAGAACATTTTAAAATGGTTTTCTTACAAAAACAATATATATTATATAATTATTGACTTTAATTTCATTAAATGAAACTAATACACCTTCAAGCGTTCTCCAAAATATTGCAAGCCTTTAGCACTATGCCCACAGCACCCAAAAAATTAATTGGCCCTATCTGGAATACACTTTAATGCCAACCCTTTGGTCTTATGTCAGTGTTTCTCAAACGTCAGTTTTTTTGCAAACCATATTTACTATTTTGTTGGGAGTGCTTTGATCAAACAGGATGTAATACATGCTAGACAAGAGTTTTACCTCTGCACCTCACTCCCAGCCTAAAAGTTTTTAACCATCCTTCATCTCAACATTCCTGTACTAGTTTTCCTATATGTCTTGAGATTTTTCTTCTTCAAAATTTTGATAACTGTTTGTGATCAGCATAAGGCTATTATAACTTGCTAAATTGAAAATATGAAAGAACACGAATTAAACAAATACATTATACCTTTGCATGTGTATGTGTGTAATGTATGTGTATGAGTGTATGTGTGTGGGCACACCTATGTGGGTGCACATGTGTATGTGTGTGTGTGGAGTCAGAGGTCAAGGTTGGTTGTCTTTCTTTTTTTTTTTTTTTTTTTTTTTTTTT